>JAEMWC010000463.1:272500-307500 GCA_016490735.1 Pachyseris speciosa
ACACTGAGCGTTAACCAGGGCCACCGCATTGCAAGTCCAGCGCTGTAACCACTCGCGTAACGCTCTCGTTGTGTTGTATTTATTTTTGTGCGATATTAAGACTGCGATCCTTTTGTGAGTTGAAGTTTATCTGCGCAGTTTACCCTGGGGAATATAATTACCTGCGGGCATTAAACACGCAGTCAAACTTGAATTGGTCGATATTGCTGTAATTTCAATTTTTTTGACGTTGTACATGGTGGTTCTGACTTTTGAATCAGTGGATTAAAGCAGAAGTGAATCATTAGGGTGATTCACTTCTCTGTGAAAGCTACCGCGCAATCGCGCAGTACTTTCCGGTGGTGCTGTCAGTATTGCACTGTACAAGGTGGTTATAGTGAATGATCGACTTATGTGTGACTATGCAAATGAGGCTATTGTGCTATTCTTTGGTGCTGTTTATTATGCTGTAAAAGTTGACTCTAATTTTTGAATCTTTGAATGAAATCCTAAAGTGTGACCATTCAAATGAAAGCTACTGAGCAGAACTTTCCTGTGGTGCTGCTTACTATGCTGTACAAGGTGGTTCTAACTTTTGAGTCTGTGGATGAAATCCTAAAGTGTGACCATTCAAATGAAAGCTACTGAGCAGTACTTTCCTGTGGTGCTGTTTATTATGCTGTACAAGGTGGTTCTAACTTTTGAGTCTGTGGATGAAATCCTAAAGTGTGACCATTCAAATGAAAGCTACTGAGCAGAACTTTCCTGTGGTGCTGTTTATTATGCTGTACAAAGTGGTTCTAACTTTTGAGTCTGTGGATGAAATCCTAAAGTGTGACCATTCAAATGAAAGCTACTGAGCAGTGCTTTCCTGTGGTGCTGTTTATTATGCTGTACAAAGTGGTTCTCACTTTTGAGTCTGTGGATGAAATCCCGAAGTGTGACCATTCAAATGAAAGCTACTTTCCCGTGGTGCTGTATAAGGAAGTTGTAAGTTGTACTTTTGTGGATGAAATCCTAAAGAGTGACCATTCAAATGAAAGCTATGGAACAGTATTTTCCTTTATAGTGGTCCTGTTTATTATGCTGTATAAGGAAGTTGAATGTTATTGAATGTTCTAGCAAACATCCGTGGACGATAACGGTGCCAAAACGCACTGCAAACCTCACTGCTAAAGACATGCAATTAATCCGCATCAAAAAATCTTTTCCACAGAGGCTCAAATTGATCCTGATTGTCTCCTGATGCTCTTAATATGGGCGAAGAAAAATAATATTATTAATTTGAATTATTTTTATTTTATTTTTGTTAGTATTTATTTTATGCTGGCAGTCAAGTTAGTTTTAAGAATTTCCGGTGTTACAAAAATATTACTGCATAAAGATTGTAGCTGAAGAACGCTGGTTTGGGCAGCCGAAATATGGAACACGTACAGAATTTAAAACCCGTTTTACGTTGTATCGGTCTTTGGTTTTATATTCTTTGTGAGCTTTCATGTGGAAGCTATTGAGCAGTACTTTGCTGTAGTGCTGTTCATTAGTTATTACGTCCGCACTTGAGTTTCGTTTTCCATAATTGACTTAAATTTGTTTGACAACAAAATCAGTCATTGAAACATCAAAAGTTTTTTTTTAATTCTTGAGTACCACAAAAATTTACGAGCCATTTGTGTTCTATAAAGGGAGGGTCAAAAGACAATTGCTGGCCCCATGGGACGGACGAACCACCCTTTTCAACATACCAAGCGGTATTTATATGCGTACATGCAAAATACGGGTTGTGTTTACCTATAATTATGTCTAAGTAGAGAAACTGAGTTATGGCGCGTGAAGCAACTGGGTCATGTTGTGAATTCGCTGGATCAGAATGGAGTTGAATTCTTTGTGGAAATAAGAGCACGGCATGTGGAATGAATCCATAGAGGCGGCGGAGTGTACGTCTGGACGTAATGTTCGCAGCATGACTGTTAACAGTGATAGTATAAATCCCATAAATCGATCAAAGATTTCGGGATCCCCAGCGACTATACTAAAGAAGATTGAACTTAAAAGAAGCCTCTCTTGGACAGAATCAGTGAGTCGAAGCATTCGGAAACGGAGAAGCTTGTTCAAGAAGGCAAAGAGTTCTACGAGTTTAAAAGGTATGTTTAAATAGAATCTCTACAAATTGATTCCACTGGCCTTCTTAAAAAAACACAAGGGTTGTAGCAGTGCGATGTTCAAGGTAAGTTCTGTTTCCTGTCAGTTGTCAGTGAGTTGTTCATAAAAGACTAATGCATGCGTAATTATATTCAGTTGAAGCGCACGAAAAGGTTGCGTGCGGATGGCTTTTGAAGCTGATTAGCACAGTTCAACGCTCTCCCTCTTTTATATCTTGCTTGTTACCAAACGAAAAAAGATAGATATCAATTTCGTCAAGATCGGGACCTCTTAATTTGCGCCCGTTCATTCGAAAGTCCCATTTCTTCCTATCACTGAGCAATAAGGACTGGATTACACAACCAAACAACATGTTGACGGATCGACATGGTAAAGGCATTCAGTCAGCCAATCAAATCAGGGGCGAATCTCCTTGTACGCACGGACGCACGTGCTTACCTGAAAAGTCGAAAATATAAAAGAAATTTTGGTTTATTGTTCTTGGAGATGAAGACATGTTCACATTGCTTTTTTGTAGATTTGTAAGAAGCGCGAATTAACCTACATGAGGGCTTAAGTCTGAAATACAGTTATACTATTAACTTGTTGGCTCAGATTATTATGATAAGCGACTTCTGTCAATAAACTCAAAATAGCATCAAAGAATTTCACGAGTAATTGTTAGTTCACTGATCTGAGAAAGAACGCTTAGGATTACTACAATGAGCCTCACCATAATGATGGTAAAAGGAAATGCAATTTAGGCACGAGGAAAAGATTTCTGACTTTTGGGGATGGGGGTGGGGGGGGGGGGGGCGGATTTGGAAAATTGTGCGTACCTGTGGAAATATCGTGGCTACGCCCCTGAACTTGGCAGGTTATGCTACGCTTTTGAGTCTGTGTAGGATGAAATCCTAAAGTTTGACTATTCAAATGAAAGCTACTGAGCAGTGCTTTCCTGCGGTGCTGTTTATTATGCTGTACAAGGTGGAGTCTGTGGATGAAATCCTATAGTGTTGCCATTCAGATGAAAGCTGCTGAGCAATACTTTCTTGAGGCGTTTTATTACGTTGTCACGATGTTTCTTAACTTTTGAGTTTGTGGTGGGGAGGAATCCTAAAGCCGGTGTGACCATTTAAATGAAAGCTATATCCTGTGGTGTTGTTTATTATGCTGTACACCCGGTGAGGAGGGAGTACTCCCTATAATGGCCTATACGGGGAGGCTCCGCCCGATAGGGTGCCTTTTTCACGCTTCAGGCATATGAAAGGGTCGGGATTTCACGAGTCGAATTTTTTGAAAGGGTAGGGAAATCTGTCATTTAGGTATTTAAAAGGGCTTCATTAAAATACTTCGAACACACATACCTTATGACTGTACTGTTCCAAAGGAAGGTATACGAAAGGGGTACCATTTGTCAATGGAAGGCATACGAATGGGTTACCTTTTCTGTCAAAAATGGTATATAAAAGGGTAAGGGGTCGGACCCTGGGGCGGAGCCTCGGGGGACTGTACACTGACAGAATGTAGTGCTGACTTTGAGTGAGTGGTCAAAATCCAAAGTCGGTGATTACCCAGTGACAGTCTGACCATTCCTTAAGCGTAAGTTTTACTGAATTGACTGAGTAGCAATCAGTTTCCCGTTAGGTCATGATGCCTTGTTTGTTATGCTGTATGTGTCAAAAGTGGCTTCAACTTTGTTTTCTGTAAATGAGATGCTCGCCTGCTACTTTCTAAATGGGAATACCGCTGAGCAGAACTTTCACACAGTTTTCACGCTGTGTCATTCAAGTACGGATGACGTAAATCGTCGGCCAATTCCTTCTTTAGCTTACTGACCTACATAAAAAGATAAAAAAAACAAATTTCACGCCATATTACGCACTCGTCTAGAACTCGATAGTTACGACAGTAGCTTTAGCTACCTTGATATATGAGACAATTTATACTTTCATCTCTGTGGGTAGTGAGCAGTGCTTGCGGACTTGATCATGACTGCTTCGCTGAACATTGTCAGTCGGCTGTAAAATCTTTTTTTTAGTCGGTCCGTGGACACTCAGCTAAAAAAAAAATGAAAACCATGCATTTTTCAGAAACGTAATAGCCATCGAGATGAACTCTTGTGTTCTTGTTTGTTTTTTGATTTTCGACTTTATGAGTGTAAACATTTTAGGAAATGGAAAGATGGTGGACCTTATAAGCTTGAATGGAATGAGAAAGATGTATTTTTAATTATGGAGCCTTGTCGTGAAGAGTACTCAGCTTGCAAGTTCAGTTTTGAAGTTGCACGCATCGTAACATACTGCGCGGTGAAGTGATCTGGATACCACGTGATTGACAAAGAAATGCTAAATTTTGAGCTTGGTAATGAAGCAAGAAAATTGTACTTTCAACTTGTCTCGAGCATTGGGCAAGGCAAAATAAACTTATTTTTGCTGAATTCTAGTGGAATTATCAACATTACGTGTTTTCTCAAAATTGGGAAAGTTACCCAGTTGAAACTTGTATGTGGCTATATGCCATTATCTACAAAATGCTCCATTAAAAATACATTTGTTGTCATGGATTCTGTCTGTAAGCCAGCAAATGCTTTTAGACCCTATTTTACGATTTCTTGTCGGTATGCACTTGTGAAAAGCTAACATCGATATTTTTCAAGTTAGGTAAATACTAAAAATGAATATTTTTTATTTGCTTTATTTAAAGGAAAATTTAACGATCTTATTTACAAGGAAATGCGGTATTGGTTAGGTCAAACGTATATTGTATTATTCTGAAGCGTATCTGATTGTTTTCAAGTTTATGCCTTTTTTAGCATCAAGGAAACGGCTTTTAAAATAATTACAATTAATTTATGCTTTTGGGTGAAAAATCCGTATATCACCAATTCACAACTGTTGACACGGTTTTGCTGGGATTTAATTAGGTGAATGTGGAGGGCCACTCCAAATAGAAAGATTCAGACGCGATATATGTCTGAAATATGTTCGACAGAACTTCCTGTCGGAATAGCCCTGCGGTCATAAGTCTGGCAGAATCTATACTTTATATCCCTCAATAAACACAAGGAAAGAATTGTCGAAATCCTTTATTGACCCTCACTGTTTCGCAGAAGAACCCTTGTCTCTTGTTATTGTTTGACATTAAGTGCCCTTGGACTGAATTTTGTTGAGATAATTGTGAAATAATCGTAGTTTTCCTACGAAAATATCCTGTTAATTGTTCTCTTCTGCGGTCGTTTAATTTATTCGCAATAATTTATGGTTTTTGTCACGTGACTAAGTCTCAGTTTTCATCGCTGCTTGTCAATCAAATGGAGCGTAATGGAATTCGCCAAACACTCAGAGGAGAGGTTTCGGATCCTTTGACTTGTGAAAGTGTGAAGGTTTGACCTCATACGGTTTACAACGTCGATCAGTTTTGTTTCTTTGCACAATGATGCGATAATGCGAGACGTGAACGCAATGGGGCGGGCTTTGTGAGGCCTTAAAAATGACCTCGTCCGTAAAGGCAATATTTCTTCCTTCCACCAAGAAGAAACAGGCGAAGACATCATCTTCAGGAACGCCACCGCTTTCAAATGCACAGTCACTGTCGTATCTGCGACCATTGACGCCGGTTAGTAGCTTTTGAATTTCGCAGCTTTTCTGTGGTGTAATCCGGCTTATTTCGGTGTAGCGAATGCTCAAAGATGTTTTGTTATTCCCAAGGAATCCGCACGAAAGCAGCTCCCATCCAGTCCAAGCGAACCCTTGCGAGTGATTCACAGCCAGCGAAGTTCTTCGCCCAATCCCTCTCCTCTGCAGAATCGGAGAACGGATTCTGGCGATGTAGGCACGTTTGCTCTGGAAGATGGTTTTCATCTTAGCCAATCCGTGCCTGATTTGCGTCAAGGAATAAGACATGTTCGGAGTACGAGCCAACCAACCAAACCAGTGTCAATCACTCCACACAGAGAATCATTTTCGTCCGTCACCTTTCCTGATCGCAGTAACTCTGTGAACAGCGAAACTAGCTATTACACCGAAGCAGCTGAAGCCCCAATGATTGTTCAAGAGGACATTATAGCCTTGACATGCCACGTTCGAACATTTTCGGAAGCCCTTGGCTCTCTGCGAAACACCTTCATTGAATGCGAAGGTAAGCTTACAAATTTTTGTTTACCAGGGCCACCAATTGTTTTTTAGTTGTATAAAGCCAACTTTCTGTTTTCGCCGTTGTTTAACGTTTGTCGAGATAAACTTTACGAAATTACTATTTCTCGTGACTTAAGCTTCGGATTTTAGAAGCCGATCGTTTTGCCCTGAAAATATTTCGTGAAATCGACATGGTGTCGTCCTACAAGGCAACTTGAGACAATTTAAGCTACGAAAGTCTCTTTATTAATTAAAATTAGACGGTATTTTAAAAGATAAAACATTTGATTGATTTTAATGGCCCTATTGAACACTTTTGCCAGGAATTATGTGCAAAGAAAGCATATCTTGCATTTATCAGTATAATTTTTATTAATTCTTCATGCATTCTCGAGCTCTATTTGTTAGGGAATCTCTACATGATACAGAGTCTGCAAAAATCTTGTCATAACATTATTATACAGCAATCAGAGCTGTTTGTCCTTCTTTAACAGAACACATTCAGTCACGAATTTTAGTTTCAAATTATTTAACCATCGTGTTTTGCGGTTTGTTTGTGGTCTGCTCGCTAAATTCTTGGAGAGTAGAATTAGCAAACTAAACTCATTATTACGAACTACAAAACACACAATTTTATCGCGTGTTGATGTGTTGTGTCGTTTCTATAGGTGTTTCACTGTCTTAGAAGCGTTTCAAAGTTGTCGATTTAAGCTCTCTCGTTCTTTATCTTGAGAATTAGGAAGCTGAATATATTGACTCAAAAAATTTGTTTAACTATGATATTATGAAATGTGAGATCCAATTTGTGATTTAATTTCATCATGAAATTGATCAAGAGGATACACAGACTGTAAAAAGGTTATCTTTTACGTATTTGTGATTGAAACCTGAAGAAGTTCTTATGCAAGATTTGTTAGTCTTTGATATTGGTTAACTGTGAAGTTATCGTAAATTATTTGTGAAATGTTTTCATACCCTATGGTTTCACTGCAGGAATGTTTATTTAGGAGCTGACTGTCTTAGAAACTTCATTTGATTTGATTTGCCATAGTCCTTCACAGAGCAAGCACATGGACTTTGTTGTGACTGTTTACATTTTTTTGAATACCACTATTACTAAAATGTGAGTTTGCGCTCGCAAAACATTTTGACACAGACCAACCAACAAAAGCAAGGAACCTTTCTTACGAGTGAGAGCAACAAGAACATGAACCACATATAAGCATTATTATGCAAAACAAACACACTTTTATTATCTCATTTTCATCTGGAATTCTGTTGCATAAGCTTTATCTAAAGTACAAGAAAATGGAAACTTTTATATTTCTTTCTGGCTCTTTCTAATCTACATTTCCTTAATATCAGTATGGATTATTTTGTACTGTGTAAGTGTCCAAATGGGGATACAGTATTTGCTGATTGAAAGGGGGTGACTGTCCTGCATGATTAAAGTAATCAGTTACTACCCATCTCTCAGCGCCTTGTCTTCCACATGAACTTCTCCATTTAGCAAAGATGTTTGGCTGATGAAATCTTATTTGTATCAGCTTTTAGTCTAAAAACAGGGTTGGAAAAAAAAACTCTTCTAAGTCAATGTACCACTGTCTGTAAGTGACTCCATTTTCTGATCTCAAAGGTGGTCTCTTTGAAAAGTGTCGACAGTATTGTAACCTGATTTTTTTGTAGGAATACCTGTCACTGAAATGAATGATGCCAGTGAGAGTTAAACTTAATACCTTCTTTTCCCCAGACAGTTAGCATATCTGTGGTCATGGGTTTTTGGTTCAGATAAGAATTTAATGATGTTATTGAAAAAAGGTGGTATGAAGACCAGATCAGGGTAGAGATAGCGAGCTAAAATTTCTCAAACAAATATGAGCTTTTTGACTAAGCGTTAAGCGACCCACAAATGATGCTGAATCTGGGTTCAAAACCTGTACTACATTGATAAGGTGCAAGCTTGAAAGGCAAGCTGTGGGCTGCCTTGAAGGTTTAATATGTAATATCCATCAAAAGGGGTGATCAGCTTATTCACATGTACATGTACATGTATGGATTATTTTCTTCAGAGAGATTCTGAATTCAATGTTTGGCTAAGAAGTAGTCTAGTATTTCAGGGAATTGGTTGATTCAAGGAGTAGTTCTGTATAAGGGTTGTTAATTTCTACATGAATTCTTTTTAAGAAAGAAGTGGTGACATCACTGCTAACTGCGAACATTAATATTATAGTGTTGCTACTTTTTGAAGTTTTAGCTCCAAGTAACTTACTTTTGTTGAAGCATCCATGTGTTACTCCCAGGAGAAGACTATTAAGTTAAATTTGCGATAGTTTTGTACACAATTCTGTATCAAAATAGATGCTTCGGTGATAAGAAAAAGGAAACTGTCATTTTTCTTTTGCATAGCATTGGTACAACATGACATTTTATAATAATTATTATTTAAAATTAAAGGACTTAATAACTTTTTATTTTCTCTGTTTAGTAATAGGAAGTATAGTTTGACAATGAAAATGCTGTCATGATTTCTTTACTGAATCAGCAGTTAAAGAAAGAGGCAGTGCAATAGATTGTTAGTAAAACTCTGGAAATCAAAAAGGGCCTGTTTACAAGTCGATAACAAATGTAAAAGAAATGCAAGATTTTCTTCAAAACAGCTATTTTAGTTCACAGAAACTATACTTAAATGTTTTTAGTTAAGCGCACTAAGCCAAGATGTAAATGTATGATACGACAACTTGAAAAAGTCAGGCCCACCTTTTCGAGTTCTTCTTAGAATAAAATATCCATGGCTTAATCCCCATGACACTGCCCTTAAATCTATCAACCATCTCTGGGAGGTAGTTTGAAGTAATTATGATGCAAGCATTTTGGAGGGTCATAATCGGTTGGTGTTGACACTTTTCATTAATTTAATTATATTTCAATCAAAGTTGATGTCTAGTATTGAAATAGTCAGCTTAAAAAAGCTATGTCATGGTCTTTGCCTCAGTTTTTCAAAAAGGTCATTTTATACCTGCCAACTTTTTCTGAGTCAAATGCATGAGATTTTCGTCTCCTTGTGACCAGAATTTCCGAAAATGTTCCGGGGAGTCCCAACGATTTCTTGAAGACTTCCTAATGCTACCAAACATGTCCGAAGATGTTCTGATGACCTTCGAACAATCTGATCACAAGACTCAATTTAGTTTCCAGACCCTCAAATGCAAACTGAAACGCGACATTTTAGCGCGTTCTGATACAGTCAGAAGTCTAACCCGGCATTTAAGCGCTGTTTGTTGGAACATTTATGGGGAGTATTGAATTGAATTTTTGTTGTTGATGTGTTAAAAGAACAAGTCATCTGGATTGATTTCTAAGTCAGGGATGAGAAATTGTCCTCAATGCGTGAGATCGACGTCTTTGGTCCACAAGCGTGAGACTCACTCATAATGCGTGAGAGTTGGCAGGTATATCATTTGTAACCCATTTCCATTTTCTCCATCCTTCACCCTCCTCACCATATTTGCATTTATTTTTGTTTCTTTGGTGCTTATCCTCCCTGACAAATAATTTGTCAGGAGGATAAGCACCAAAGAAACAAAAATAAATGCAAATATGGCAAGGAGGAGGAGTGCATTTAAATAATGGGAAACAGTGAAATAACAATTATTGTTATTTCACTGTTTCCCATTATTTAAATGCACTTTTTTATGTCTCAAATAATGACCCAAAATATCATGACCGAGCACCTTTAAATTAGGCAATCCGTGGGGAGAGAAACTGCCACATTAGTGACTGTTTCATTGCAACTATAAGCTAGCCCAATCGATTTTAAAACACAAATTTCCCTCCTTGTATAAGCCCCTCAGAATATAAGCCTCTCCAAAAATAAGCCCCTCAAAAAGAGCCTTTGAAAAATATAAGCCCTGGGGCTTATTTTCAGAATTTTACTGTACTTACATATCATGTACATACATGAACTTTATTTCAACTCAAATTTAAGAGTAGCCATATAACAAGCTGATGTCTCCAAGCAGAAATTTTGATATAAGATATATATAAAAAATTTACTAAAACTATAATGAAGATTACCTAATAAATAATTCCTTGGCAAACACTAAAATTTTCTAAGCTGGGGATCTTCTTCTTAAATTTGTGTTATTAGGCACAAGTTTGCAAATTTTCTGAGAGAGAATTCAATAGTTTTGCTAATTTAAAAGTAAATAACTGAAGGAATGAAGACCATATAACTAGTAGTTTGTGGCTTTGGAAGAGATAAAATGTGACTTTCATGAAGGTTATAATTTGCAGAGTGGAGGGTAAACATGTCTTTCGTGTAGGACCGTATACCTGCCAACTCTCAAGAGGAGGGACTGAGGATCGGAGGCTTAGGGAAATAGTTAAGATTTTTACTGATTTTAAGGTGTTTACACTAAATGTTAAATATTGAGTTTTATGATTAATAGTGGAGCTCGCCAAGCGGAGCACCATACCTATAGAAACCCGTCAACTGCTTTTCTCATGGTAAAAATGGCTAGCGGTATTGCTTTTGGGCATGTACGATGACGACAGAGTTGCCCAATAATTAATAATATCCTTATAATAATCATAATAATCCAACATGGCAGCCATACTCCACCTGGCCCAGCTGACCAGCTAGTTTACAGCGTACGTCTTTGATACTGGACATTTATCTTATAGCAAACTGACAGCTGTCAAAACAAGGTTTCCGCTGACCAGTGTGACGTGACCATATCGCAGGCTCAAGTTAAGACCTGATCGAGGTCAGCTGCTTTTTTGAAGTTGACCGCTGACCAGGTACTGGTTTTTTTAATTGGATCGCAGGCTCAAGCCAGGTTAACCAAAACGAGACATCCAAACCAAAACAAGGCTACATTTTCCATGTGCTTTCTGCAGCTCGTAATTTCACATTCAGTTGGTTTCTTCATTTTGACCAAAACAACTTCATCTCCTTCGAAGTTTGTCTTTTAATTTGCATAAAAAGCATAAAATTCAAGAACTCGTTAACAGATACCCCAGAAGGTCAAGTCATAAACTGAAAGGAAGAGCAAAATGATTTGTCTCAGGAAATGCTTAAAACTTGGTTTGACTTGCATAATCGATGGCCGGACTGTGTGGTTGAAAAACAAAATGATTCAACGCTTCAAGGCCTTTCGCTTTACCGCAGCATCTCGTAGCTCACCAACAAAGTTCACTCAACAGTTCACTGGCATTAATGGGAGGAACGAGTAGCTCAAAGTTAGGGGAATCAGTTCTTTCTTTGGACGAACTGTTTGCTATTTTTCCACGTGCGTGTTTTAAATAAAGTGGATTCGTATTTTGAAGTGGTACCAACCTCTACAACACAGGTGACTGAATTAAATAAATTGAAGCTGAGCATTTTCTTTAATCGTTGCTACTTTTGTTCAGGAATGAAATTTGTAATTTTCTCTCGACTGGATATAAATAACGATCATCTCTACTCATTTTGTATGCAAAGAAGTATTTGAACTGTTTGTTTGTTTAGTTGTTTTGCTTATAAACAAATGAGTGTTTAAACTCCGTTTGGCTGACTGTTTCCAGTGTTTTTTGACGTCGGTGCCTCGACAGCCTTAAAAAAACTTTTGCCGTTATCTTATTGCACGTAATCGCAATGCGTGTCCTCGTAAAATTAAGCATTAAGCGATGGATCAAACACTTCATCCAACATCGTGTTAGAAGAGCATGTTTGACCGTTTAGCCGCCTCTCTCAACTTTGCATTGAAATGGCTTTCCATGTTTGATCAAGATCAAACATTTTCATCCGATCATTTTGCTCTACGAACAAATGTTTGATCATTTAGCCAACCCAACCAAGAAAGTGCACAGTCTTGATCAGTAAAAGCAAACTAAATGAAGCACATAACTTTAAATTTCAGCGATAACACGCAAAAATTGTCCTGTGTACTCACTTTGTCTTGTGTTTAGTTTAACATTGTTTGTTTCCCTGCTAGCAGAAGTTTCTCACTGGGAGAGATCTCTGCTAGCAGAGAGAAATTGTTTGTCGGCTAGTCACCCAACGTTTTGTTTGTCAAACACAATGTTCAGGAAAATCACAGTTTGATCTTTTAGTCGGGGCTTTAGTATTACTTGTGTTCTGAGTGAAGAGGACACTTTTCAGCAACTTCTGAAAACACAAGTTATATTAATCCTTAATTTTTCTCGGCCCCAGTGATTGCCTATCCAAACCATCGGTTTGTTTTCCTTTTCTCTTTTCTCCGACACTTAAGCTTATGTCAAAATTGCTTAGCAATTTTTATTAACTTACTGCGAAATATTTTTGTTACTTGTCTAATTTCTCCACCTTCTCTAAAGAAACCTGCCGACCCACGCATCGTAATTTGTTTTCTTTTAATTTGTTTTGTTATTCTGTGGTTTGTGAATTGTGGTCAATTCCTGTTGACTGCTCTCAACGATCAGGTTCGTACTCTACGGACTGTTATGTCAAAATTTAAAATTGCTTTGTAGTTTTTGGAACTTACTGCGAGAACAGTATCTTTTGCCACTTGTCCACCTTTGCCAAGTTTTTTTCGAAGAAATGTTCACATCCTAATTGGTTTCCTTGCATTTTTGCTGTTTTGTGGTTTTCGAACTTCGGCCAATTCCTGTTGACTGCTCTAAACTATCAGCTAGGTTGGTACTCCTCTTTCCATGGACGCTGTTGATTATGTCAAAATTGCCTAGTAATTTTTCAAGCTTACTAGAAGCTTACTTGTCTATTTTCTTCACCTCCAAGAATATTCGAACAAACATAGGCGTTGTGTATTGCTTATTTGTACTGTTTTAATGTTTTGAGGTTTTTGAACTGTGGTCAATTCCTGTTGACTGCTCTAAACACAAAATATTCGCGCAAGGAAAGCCATGCGAAGTTGCTCAACACCAGTAAAGAAACAGTAATAATAACCGTGGAGCTCCGCTTTTAGGCTTGGCTAAATCTATATATTAGATGGACCCCACAACAATCCACCGACTGCCTGGGTGTGTGTACACGCAAACCTCTATCACTCTCTCTTTTCTACCTCTCTGTTTGTCCTCAACCAGAAAGTAATGTATCTTTAAGCGTGTGATAAGTGGCTTATATTTAGTTGAGATTGTTATTTGCAACAAAACGTTTTAAGTGTGTGATCAGTGGCTTATATTTGGTTATTATATTATATATAACAAACCGTTTTAAGCATGTAGTCAGTGGCTTAGATGTGGTTATATATTGTAAATGTTGCTGTTTTATGAAACGTTTTAAGCGCGTGATCAGTGGCTTATATTTGGTTATATGTTTATTCATATTTTTATATAACAAGACATTTTAAGCATGTAGTCAGTTAGCCTCCTTCGCAGCCGTTGTTTTTGTCAGCCCTATTCTCCCTCCCCACCAACGTCTGCTGAACAGAGCTGAACATTCCATTCCCATTGTGTCTGAGTATCCAATCAGGAGGGAGAATAGAACGGACAAAAACAACGGCCGCAAAGAGGCCAAGGGAACTTAGCTACCGAAATCTAAAAGCTGTGATGTGATTGGCCAGTTTCTGGATTGGAATGTCCGGCTCAGTTCAGCAGACGTTGGTGGGGAGGGAGAATAGGACTGACACAAACAACGGCTGCGAAGGAGGCTAGTAGTCAGTGGCTTATATATTTTAAATGTTGCTATATAGCGAAATGTTTTAAGCGTGTGATCAGTGGCTTATATTTGGTTATGTTTATTAATTTTTTTATATAACAAAATGTTTTAAGTGTGTAGTCAGTGGCTTAGATGTGGTTAAATGTATAAAATGTTGCTATATAACAAAACGTTTTAAGCGTGTAGTTAGTGGCTTAGATGTGGTTATATGTATAACATGTTGCTATATAACGAAATGTTTCAAGCGTGTGATCAGTGGCTTATATTTCAGGACTTCTGATATTTTGTGCGGTGACAGACCCTTGAAATTCAGGGAAACCCATGAAATCCCGCAAAATTCCCCCCCCCAAAATACAAAATACCGCGAAATCTGCCAGAAATGTTACCAAATACATGTCAGCAAAACATATTTGATACTTATCTTGGCTATTAGCCCTGTTTTATTCACCACAAACATCCAAATTTATCTTGAAACTTTGTCACTGCAACAAGTAAACAATGTCCCAAAACTACTAGTCATTCCTACCGGTAATTGAACAATGCAAAAAACTGGGTTCTAGCCATAATGTTAACCGCTTAACCCTTTCACCCCTAAGGGGCCTCCCTTTGACGAGTAAAATCGTCTGATGTTAGACAGAGTAAAATCTATAAGTCACTCTTAGGGAGTAAAGGGTTAAGCATATGCTCATTTCTCAAGCGAATTGTTGTTGAAAGAGCAAATGATTATCTCTGTTTAAAAAATGTTGAAAAATGCTGGCCATATCTGCAATGCAAAATTGATCGAATTTAGCGAAATTTGCCAAAAAATTCCAACAAAATTGGTTGTTTTTTACTTATTGTTTCTTGGCAAAGTTTGCCCCAAAATTTCATGTGAAATCAGCCGATTTTCCCACGAATTTGCCCCTGAAAATCCTGCAAAATCCTGCCAATTTTCCCACAAATTTTGACATTTTTGCCATGAAAATCCCTCAAAATTGGCTGATTTTTTCGCGAATTTTGACTTTTTCCCATGATATTGGCCAATTTTTCCATGAATTTGCCCCTGAAAATCTCGCAAAATTTAACGTTTTTTTTTTCGCTTCCTGTCAGAAGCCCTGATATTTGGTTATGTTTATTAATTTTTTTTTATATAACAAAACATTTTAAGCATGTAGACAGTGGCTTAGATGTGGTTATATATATTAAATGTTATTTTACAAAACGTTTTAAGCATGTGATCAGTGGCTTATATTTGGTTATATGTTAATTTTTTTATATAACAAAACGTTTTAAGTGCCTTTTTTTCTCCTGTTTCCTTTTTTTGTCATTGCCTGGCATTGTGGAAATGAATGAATGAAGTTAGAATATTGATTTTAAAATTTAGGGTTAGGAAAAGTTAATGGAACAAAACTACGTTAATTAATTGAGTAAAATTCACCTAAGTGATGACTTTTGTTTGTCAGATAACCCTGATGGAGATCCTCCAGAGGTGAAAGCTCATGAGCGTCTTGGTGAAGTATTGTCAGTTCTGAAGGGAGTACTCAACAAATACCAGCCACTGCACTCAACAGATATCCTTGCGTCAGCTGGGACCTTGATTAGCAAAGTCAAAAGCCATAACTATGAGGACACAAGCAAAGCACCAGATGAATTTTACGAGTCTATTGATCAACTGGCTCTGGCTTTTAGCAGCAGGTGAAATCAGTTTGTGACACTTTTTATCTTTAACGTGTACTTTGCAAGGGTGTTTCCCTGGTTGTATCAGTGGTGACGGAATTCCGATTAAAAAAAAATAAATCATCTTTTTTTTTTTAACGAGGGTGACACTTAACAGTTGTTGACTGACAAACTTGTGGCCCTTGAAATTCCAGATCGAATTGGAATTTGGAAATGTTGGTTTTTGAGGAGAGGGGAAAACCGGAGCACCCGGAGAAAAACCTCTTGGAGTAGGATCGAGAAGACCAAAAGAGATCGATCGAGAAGACCAAAGACCGTAGTACTGCATTGACACCATAAACTTCTGTATACCATGTAAGATGACGAGGATGGAAATGGATTGAAATTTGAAAAAACTTGCCAGTTTCTTCAAAATTTTGCATTGAAAAATCACCAAAAAAATTATTATGGTTAGCTCTTCCTACTAAAATTTCATTGGAATTAATCTTGCTGATTCTGTAGGAGCATTTTTTTGCACGATAACAGGTAAAAGGCAGTAATTTTGGCAGAATTGAACCAAAAACAGCAAAAATCCCGGTGACAGTGTTCCTTTAAGGTCCCCCCCCCCCCCAGTTCCCCCAGGGGATACAGTGTACTAGGTACAAATCCTTTTAAGGGCCCTTACCCTATGATATTCTATTGCGTAGCCAATCACTGAACCCATCCTAACTAGTCTCTAATTAAATTTCTCACTCATTTACTGTTGGCTCTATTCCTTGCACTCCCTTTGCTTTGAACAGTTTTTGGTTTTTGTTCCAGATAGCAGATGTATACTACATACTTTATAATATTTGTAGTAGCACAGCTCCATCATTCTGTATATAAACCACACACAACTCATAATTCCTTGATTCACACTGACAAAGGGCTAACGCTCAAAATGTCAGCTTTTGAATCTCTCTACAATGACCAATTCACCTTTTATCAAATTCAGTTGTTAAAACTGCATTTTTGTGTGCCACTTTCCCAACAACACAGTACCAGAGTTTATTTAGAAGCTACCCCCTACACTGTACTTTGATTACACCTTTATTGTGCCCCAGTACAGTCATAAGGTATGCGTGTTCGAAAGATTTTAACAAAAGGCCCTTTTAAATACCTCAATGACAGATTTCCCTACCCTTTCATATACTTCGACTCGTGAAATCCCTACCCTTTCATTTACCTGAAGCTTGAAAAAGACACCCCTTTTGGTTTTGGGTGGAGCCTCCCCATATAGGCCGTTATATGGAGTAACCCCCCCCCCCCCCCCCCCCAGGATTGTGCCAGTCATTAACTCTTGATTTGTTTACTTTATCAACAGTGTTTCTGATTTCCTCATGGGTGAACAAGATATGGTGTTGTCAGAATCTGCTATGTCTCAGCAACATTCCAGGGTAAGACTACTGTTTATGAAGTATGGCATTTACTCTTGTACTGTCTCTGGTTACATGTACACACCACAAATGGTTTGAGCTCAGGAGTTATGTCATAACTTAGTAAACTGTGAGTATTTTCCGTTTCTCACAAATGGCTGGCCAGTCTTGCCATTTGTTGAAGACTATGTGCTAATCTGGGGTATTGCTTAAAGAAGGATCTTTGTTTTGCATGTATTAGCGTGCACGGCGAAACAACCTTCAGGTAAATGCACACCAGAAATTAAAATGGAAAGTATTTGCTGGAAATTTGAGGGTGACTGGCTCAATAGTATTTGAGAAATGGATGTTTAAAATGTTAAGATTTTGCAAAGAATGTATGCAAGTTGCCACCCATCCATACAATTCCTTGTATGTGTCACAGGTTTTGAAAGCCAATTTCTCCTACAGTATTCAACACATCAAAATGATTTTTACTTGTTACCAAAAGCGATATGCTCTTTTAGTTCATGGTGTCCATTTGTCCATAGCTTAATGTGTGATACACTGTATATGCTAATGAGCAAAGATTCTCCTACATGCCAGTTCTTCAAATTCCTTTCATAATGGTGCATTCCAATTCTGAATGAGTCCTTACATAGGATAACTAGAACTACATGTAGCCCTAGGCCTTCAAAATAGTTTGTGTGCATTCCTAGCTCAGTTGGTAGAGCGCTGCACCTGTATCGCAGAGGTTATGTGTTCACATCCCCTACATACCTGAGAGTTTTTTCAGGCTTTATTTTCACAAATTCACATATTCAAGACATGATCTGTTTCAAGAAGTGCTTATACACTAGTACTATCACACTTTTCTTTATCTGACTAAAGATGATATAGTTTATTTTACAATTTTAAATTTAGATTGTTTTAATTTCCTTGTTTTTCACAGTCAGGTTGAACAATAATAATTATGGTAGCTTGTTGTTCTATTTAATTATAGATTGTTTTAGAAGGTTCCATACCTGTTATTAATAGCTTGCACCAATTCTTGTCAACATAAACCAATATACACAAATTTGATATACCGTATTTATTTGACTATAAGCCAAGCGATTTTTCCGTTAAATTAAACCACCGAGAGTAAATTTTCCACCAGAGAAGGGGGTTCGGTTTATAGCCGATAATTTTCGGGGTGGGGGGGGGTTCAAAGACCCAAAGACAACAATAAAAATGAGAGCATAAACAAGTTTTCTGTGTTATCATTGACTTTTTTATATGTGGTAGCTCGTAAAGTAGCCATTTGCTAGTTTTGCTTCAAGGAAGCTTTCATCAATCATTGTTGACATCACACTTAACCTGTTTGTTGCTTCACATAGCCTACTTAGCTTGTTATCTCCACAGAAGTCATCAAATTTCCAGTGAATTAGTTGGGTCTACTTTGTGATGTTATTTGCGGAAGAAATTCTTCAATAAACTTGAGCAAAACCATCCTGTTTCTGCTTTTGGGATCAAGCACAACCGAGTGTGACTCAAAGCATGTTGCTGGCTTGGTAACCTCTCTCTCACCTAGCCTGCCAGGTCATACAACTTCGATCTTTTGTGTTTTGAGTTTTTTTTGGCATAAAAAAGGTTCCAAACATTTCCTAAAAGTTACAAGGTTCATTAAAATTCCTTTATGGTGAAGGTATGGTATTGAATTTTTTAGATTTTCAACATAATTCTCACTGAAGTGTGGCACACGATCCATGGGTTTTTTTTTTTTCTCCACGGAACTTCAGCATTTGATTTTCAAGTCTCGCCTTATAGCCAAGAGTTTTCTGGGTTTTTTTGGCGAACATCTGGTCACTACTCCACTTGCTAAGTTTAGGGTCTCGGCTTATAGCCAGGATCGGCTTATAGACGAATAATACGGTAATTAATATGCAAATTAGATTACGTTATCAAAATATTTATTAACCTTTATTTTGTTAAGTTTTCATGCAACCACATTTTGAGAAAATAGGTACCTAAAGGGAACATGTGTGGGATACATTGTCCACAATGCATTGCAAACTTTGTAACTCAATAAAGGGGATTAGTTTCTAAAGAAACTGTGGTGCTGCGTCGTGGGGGAGTGAAACAGGAAAATTTGGTTTATTGTGGGGATTAAGAGTGCCGATTTGAAAGATCAACTTTTGCTCGAGTTTTTTATGGCTCTCCGTGATACCTTGATGTAGGGAAAGGCCGAAGATCGACATGTGTTGTTTGGAATGGCTAGGGAGATTAAAATGCTGAGCGACCGGTCTGGATGCATCTTTGTCATCTTTCTCAACATCACGTAGATGTTCTGGGCACAATTAGATAATCGAGGTTCAACTGAAACAGACTTACCAACTCAGTGCCACCTTTTAATTGAAAATGCCTAGACTGAGAGGTCTCTACTTCAACAAGTGAAAGTGTATTGTTTTGTATGCAATTGAACTTGAAAATATGAGAGTGAATATTTTTTATATGAAAATCATATTAAGGTGATTACAGCTAATACCTTGTTTGCAGAGTTGGTGCTCTTCTGTTGGTCAACTTTCTCTAAGCCAAAACTATTTTTAATTAAGACAATTTTGTGAAATTGGCTTTTTTTAGCCTTGGAGTATCAGACTTGAAAACCAGTCCCCATAAAAGGGGCAGTATCGTGGGAATTATGCCATATTTTATTCTAAATTTACCAAAAAAAACTAATTAATCGATTTTCAGTGTCTTTTTTCATGTATGAATCGTTTGTGGATCACCGGTGAGATGAAAGAAAAACCAGATCACAACTAGTTCTGAATATTGAATTTCATCTAAGATACAAGGAAAGAACTTGAAAATGTCAGTTTGACGTTTTCAAGTTGCCCTATCATTCATTTACATCTTGGCTCTGTGTGCTTAACCAAAAACATTTAAGAATAGTTTCTGTAAGCTAAAATAGCCATTTTGAAGAAAGTCTGGCATTTCTTTTCCATTTGTCATCTACAAACAGGTCGTCTTTGTTTTCCAGAGTTTTACTAACAATCCATGGCACTGCCACTTTTTAAAATAAGAATAACTGCACCATTTTGCAAACAATAGTTAAAGGCCCTCTTAGGGAGGTCTTAATGTCCCCTGTCTGAATTTCAAACCTTAACATGTCACAATTTCGGAAGGGCCACATGTCACTGTCAGAAATTTCATGCAGTGACACTGATGTTGATGTCGCTATTTCGGAAAGTTTGGAATGTTTCTGAGGTTTTTTCTCCAACGAAAAATGCCTTGTCATAATTCAAAGGTCATAACTCAGTGCGTTTGTACATGGAAGACTGACAGAGCAATTAACTTTTTGAAAATACAAACTCATTCTCGGCATTCTCCTCTGCCCGAATGCCATCAAGTCACTGTCGTATTTAAAATCACCAATGTCGCTGTCCATTTTGCTTTTATTTTTGTCGCTCCATTTCACGGGAGAGGTCTTGTGGTTCATTGCCATTTCATTTCCTTCATGTTGCAGTTTCAGAGCCGTGTCGTGTTATTATTATGTTACATTTGTCATAGCAGGCTATAGACATTTTTGTTTCAAAAACATCTCCAAAGAGGTTTACCTTTACAAGTACCTTACATGCTGCCCAACTTGATTAATTTAATTACTTGAATTTTTCAAAAGGAATATCTGTTTTTAATGTGAGGCAAAAAGATGTACAAAGAAATCCTCAGGTTTATTGTTTTATTATAAACTGCACCTTCTTTTGATTTGTAACAACAGCCTTAGTGCCTCTTTTTATTGAAGTATCCCTACGAACTTTCTTGCATGTCAGTGTCCCTTGATTTTTCTCAATTTTTAATCTCAAATGTCTTGGATGTTCTCATCCAGGATTAACAAGACTGTATATACAAGGAGCAAGGCTTTGGCATGGCTGCATCTCTAATGAAACCATGAAACATTTAAAACTATTAAACATTTAATTGCAATGCACAATATTACAGTATATACCAACTTTTCTTTTCCGTGTTTTGAATGAATGGTAGCACTTCACTGTAGTTACTTCTAGCTGCTGATCTTTCATTTTGTTCTCTAACACCCATTCTGTTTCCAATTGATGTGAGTCTTGTTTTTCGCAAGTTTATCCTCTGACTTTGATTTAAAAATAAGGTTGTGAATTCTCTGCAAGGTGCAAAGCCTCCAAGCTGTTTATTTTTGCTTGCAATGCTGTTTTATAGCTAGAACAAACCTTGTCTTGGAGTCTTTGTTTACCTGTTGAAAGTACACACGCATTCTTCCTTCTTTATGTGCGATGACCCACATTTTCCATTTCTTTTGCTCCTATTTTCAATTGCAACACTGCTGGGAGAGGTAACCCTTTTTACAAACAAGATTTCTAAGGTTGTTGGATTTTCTGATAACAAATATCTGCAATTTAATCTGATTAGGATAGATTTCTCCACACATGTGTTTAACATTCCAGAAGGCTTAAGAAATGAAATACTATATGGTCTTAGTTGAATATTATTTTTAATTCTTTCCTGTAAAAATACTGCCTTTCTTATCGTTTTGCCAAAAGACAATGTGTTATTCCACAAGGTTGAAAAGTTGTCTATATTTTGACTGCCTGGTGAAACTCAAAATCAAACAAGGCCAAATGTCATGGCCACATTAAATAGGCATTTCTTTCAACATGCATTCCTGTTAAATTCCTGTTGTAAGTGTCATAGGATCACACGCAAAGATGTTGTCACTTCCAGCTGTCAAACATAAAACAGATGTTAGGTCTTGTGGTGGGTTCACTTTTCTCAGAAACTGAAATATAGTGTTACAGCTGAAGTCTCATCATAGAATACATATTTCACGCAACCCACAACAGCATTCGCATTCTTCACAATCAGAAAAGGCCATTTTCAGTATGAAGTCTTGGACATTTCCACATCTTGTACTGTGTTAACAGCCTGTCATGATGTGCCATGGTTTGAGTTGTATTCTATCTTCAAACTGCCAATGAATTCAAGTGTAAAAGGACTGTCCAAATGGTGCTAACACTGGGAAATTCTTGTGACGTAAACACACAGGATATCAACTCTTTAATGTCATTCCTAAGGAGAAAACCTCCGCTCAGTTGTCTTCAAACCAGGACAGTAAGCTACATTGTAAGTGATGAGCGTTAAAAGTACATTTTGTTCTGCATATGAGGCCTTATTTTTCTAGTAATACTCAGTGACTTTTGTCCTTTAGGGAAATTTTATTCCTCTTTTGTCAGATAGCTGAACTGCATTTTTCTTGTGGAAACATTCCTTATCATTCCATATTTCCGGAAAATTGAAGTGAATTGCTAAAGTGATGAAACTTAAACCAATGCACAGTACCATTTTCTCAATGTTTTTGTGACTTAGATAGGCTGATATGTTTTCTGTTCAAAATATTTAGCTAAATCATTCATAGCAAGTAAGGTCAGTTAACATTGTTAACATGATTGACTGTCAAAAGTATTAATAGATGTGTGACTTGATGACGCAGTGACAAGTATATGTAGCTGTCAAATCTAAGTATGGCAAATCAGGAAGGGTTCTTAGGTTATTTTCCTCTTCAAACTAGAGTGCCCAGTTACAAAATGAAATTTTATGGAAGTTTACCACAAATTTAACTTGGTAAAGATTGTAAAAAAAAGGACAGTGCATGTCAAGTGATGGAATTACTGCCCATAAGCTTGCAGTTGAAAGTGGTCTTACTGGGAAGTAGCTTTCATTTGAATGGTCACACTTTAGGATTTTGTCCACAGCATCAAAAAGTTAGAACCACCTTGTACAACATAATAAACAGCACCACAGGAAAGCACTGCTCAGTAGCTTTCGTTTGGATGGTCACACTTTAGGATTTCACCCACATACTGAAAAGTTAGAAACACCTTGTGCAACATAATAAACAGCAGCACAGGAAAGTACTACCCACATCTTGATTTTGAATTAAGTTATAAAATAATAATAATAATAATAATTATTATTATTATTATATTGTTATTATTAATAATAATTTATAATAATAGTATAATTATTATAATTATAATAATAATTATTATTAAATACCGGTAAATATATTCCGATACATTCAAAGAATTAATTACTTCAACTCCATTGTTATGTTTGAACTTGGAAATGATGCCTTCAAATTGTCATTGTTTTATTTTGCTAAGTTTTATAATGATCACCAAAGAGGTCCAGAGGATGACTCATGTTTGCTTGATTAGTACTTAAAGTGCATATGACATGAAAATTTGTGTCATATGCACTTTAAACAAATGCATGGAGGACAACGATAAGAAAGTGCATTTTGTCGTAATTTGTGGCTCAGAAGGTTAAATGCTACCACCAAAAAGCACTTATATTGGAGAATTTTTGAAAGGGCAAAATGAAACAGTCGTTAGAAATATTAAAATCATGATATTGTAGGATACCATCCATGGTCAAATTAAAGAAGGTTCCATCATGTCTTGATATTTAATGGGAAGTTGCACCTGAATGCCACATTTTTTTCACTTATGTCGATTCAATTCAATTCAAAAAAGCCATCATAGTTTTGTAGTGCATAATCCCATAAATATCTCTGTCAAAATTTTTAGATTTTTTTAGAGTGAAAAAAATGAAGATTTTAAGCCTATCACTGCCAGGAGGTCTCCCTTTGATGAGTAAAATCGTCTGGCGTTGGACAGAGTAAAACTGATAAAGTCGCCCTTGGCAGTGAAAGGGTTAAGGAGATAGTTTTTAAGCCTTTCACTGCCAAGAGGTCTCCCTTTGATTAGTAAAATCGTCTTGCATTAGACAGAGTAAAATTGATAAAGTTGCCTTTGGCAGTGAAAGGGTTAAGGTGATTAAAATTTGGAGGTTAAGAAAATAATGGATGAACACCAAACAGTCTGCCCTCAACCTGATGTACACCTGCACTGTAATGGACTCTTTAAGTGTTTGTGTATGTTTATTATTTAAAATTTTTTGTTCAACTTTAATTATACAGATCTTAACATACAACACAAACCAAAGATAAATTATTAAATTATTTTCCAATTTCCTCTTCAAATTACTTCTCATTTCATTGACATCCAGGTATGACATCCCCTTAAGGTGGTTGGTTTCCTCTCATCCAGATGTCTTAAGGCTAATTATTGTGCACCTACAAAATAATATGAATAGTTTTTATTTAACATGTGTGTCAGTGATGTCATCATTTCCCTTTGTTTGTTATAGTATGTTTGGAATGTTTTATTGATGCTTTGCCGTTTCAAGCTTTGTGTTTTAAATATCTGTCTGCTGCTCAAAAAACCAACATCCTGTTGTTCTTAATATGTATGTGGTTTGTGTACATGCAAAACATTTGGTTGTCATTTTCAGTAATGTTTAGAGGTTGGATGTTGAATTTTGAAGGAGTGTTTTCTTTATGATACAATGGATACAGTTTTGCTGTTACTGGCAATAAGCATTCAAGAAAATGCAACTTTCCACCAAAAAAGTGCAGCATTTGTTTTTCTTTTGTCTAATTTACTTCAGCAACTTTGGGAGCTCCTTTCACATAAAGATGTTGATAACTGAAAGTGCACTTCTACACACTCTACACATACATAATTATGCTAATTTCATCATGCTATTTTCTTGCTGGGTGTCCTGTGATGGACTAGCAGCAATTCTTTTGCCAAGATTTGAAGTTCTTTGTTAGAAACAGCAGGGTGTCCTTGTCCTTATATTTGCTCAATTGGAGATTTAATAGTTTTGCTCTTCTCTTTAAGTACATGCTTGGTAAAGATGCAGCCATGTTAGTGCTAGATTTGTTCTAAATTTAGTTTGATTTATTTTGGATTTTCAGTGTGTGTTCTTCAAGAGCCACGTAAGATGCATTTCGTTTGATACATGTTTTCAGCAGTTTGATTGGATCAGTTTTCTGTCATCACATATTTGTGGGAGTAGTCTTTGGAATGTGTTGAATTCATTCCTCGCCTCTTGACCTTTTTTGTCTGCATTTAATATGCGAGTACTTCACTCACTGATCATCTCTAGTCATTCTAACTGCTGTACAGGCTATGTTTTGTGATTTGATGGCATTCTGTTGCAGTCAGAGCTCTAATACTTATCGTTCTGCTTTAAAATGAGGAAGAAGTCATTTATTGAGGATACAGTTAGGACAGCAAACATAATTTTGTTAGGAAGTATTGATCAGGTAATGATGTCAGCTCAAAATAAGGTGGTTTACATTTCACTTATGCTTCTCTACTTTTCACACTAACCAATCCAAATACTGTTGACTTGTTACTATTAAGTAAATATTCCCTTTTAGGGCTTTCTTTACATCAAGATTTAATTCAAAACCTTGTGATTATAGTACCTGATTATCAAATGAAAGCCACTGAACAGTACGTTCCTGTGTGGCCCTCTCTTTCCTGCTGCACAATGTGGTTCAGAGTGTCAAAAGTCCATAGGTAAAACCATAGAGTGATATCATTTAAATGGACGTGCTTGAGCCATATATACATTGCTTTGGTGTTGTTTACTATTCTGTGTTAAGCTTTAGAGTGTATCAAGTTTCTGTCTTTAGGTGAAATCGCAAGGGTTTGACTACTGATTTGAATTTTACTAACGAGTATTTCTGTGTGGTTCTGTGTTTCTTGAACTCAAGAACATCACATCCATGCTCAGCAAAATATACATTGTTAACAATTTTCGCTCTGATGCGTCTCTATAATTTGTTGTCGTGCATTTAACTTCATTTGTGAAATCCTGCAGTCATGTACCTTTAAGAGTAGTCATTTGTTGCTGCATAGCAATTAAATTGGATTTGTTCATATCACTGGCTGCCTTTCCAGTAACTCTGTCCTTCTTTTGGTTTAGTAAGATCAACAGTTTTCTCACTCGCTGAAAGCAATTTGAAATATACTTATTACATATCTCAAGCTTTTCAGTCATATTTTTGTCCACAGATAATTCAACTCATACCTTGGCTCACACAAATGTGATCTTACCCATCTAAATTGAAGATTTTGCTTTATGGTCACTAGTACAAAAGTGTGCTCTAACAAAGACGTTTGGGAGCCTAACACTCAGAACCTTGGAAATCTGTGATGCCCAGCATAATAATTTAGTGCAAAAACGAAGATTTCCTTGTCGCCTAAAAACAAAAGTAATTCACCATGGACCACTGGGTGCTGTTACAGCACAGTTCTGTAGTATATGTGACTGAGATTCCATTTGCACTCAGAGGTTGCCCAGATTTTTACAGTATTATTTTTTTTTCCTGTTTCTACTCAATGCAATCCATCTAGTGCTGCCTTCTTAATTCCCAGGTGTTTGTTACAGTCAAACTGCGATTGTCCTGACTTGCTGGGACTGAAGTAAACAGTCCGGATAATCAAAAATATGAATATTAATGAGAGAAAATGGAAGTGAATTAATTTGTAAATCAGAATTTTGTACAATAGCGCATTGTAGCATAGAATTAAACTTCATGTACAAACTTTGGTCTAAAATGTTAACTCTTTGAAACGAAAGAAACCTTCCCCAATATGTATAACCATAAACTAAACCTAATAATCTAAATTAGAAATAATTCATAATGATAGATTCTAGGAATCTTCATTGTATCTTGTTAATATTCATGAAAAATCTGGGACACAAATAATATTTATTGTCCGGATAATCGAGAAGTCCAGATAATTGAGGTCCAGATAATCAAGGTTTGACTGTACTGAGTAATTTGTACTGTATTACTACTCCCATAGAATGGCAAGCTAGTCCATCACAGGGTACCCAGCATGAAGTTACTAGGGGTATTACTACTCAACCCTTGATAGGATGCTACTCTAAATGCCTTTTTAGAAAACATTCCACCAAATGCTAACGGGTACCAATTTTCCCAACCAGTGTAAACAGACAATATAGAGCACCTCTCTGTCTAAAGAAACATCAATAGGCATTGACGATACATGACACCCTCTTCCCACCCCCATATAGACAATGCCCCTCCCCCCCTCCCCCACCCCTGAACTGTATGGGGGATCACTTGGAATTCCAAGATGAATGTAGTGTAGCTACAGAAAAGACTTAAAGGTGGTATGGAATTTTAAGACATGAACAAGTATTTGAAGAAAACCAAAAAGAAACCTTTGAAAGGGAAACTTGGAAAGTTTTCTGGACCAATACTTTGTGGCTGTTTACTTTCAAGTTTGCCTTAGTAACCTAAAATTGGTTAATTTTTCACCCAGAAATAATTTCACGTATTGGCATTAGCTAATTCTAGCTAGCTTGAAAGGTTATATATCTTGACATATAAATAAACTAAGTATGTGTTTGTTTTTGCGATATTTATCTTGGTGGTCTTGTATTTGTTTTCTCATGTAATATTTACATAAGGTTGAAGATCTTTTCTTACAGGAAGTCAATTGAAGTTATTCTTACCAAGAATATGAAGGCAGTTCATAATTTTCATTTTTTGGTGTAATGACGATGACTTTCCTTGCATTTGGCTGTTTCCAAAATCGATTCAGATGTTGGTGTCATAAATGTCAAGATTGAGAGAGGTACTAAATAACTCATCTCAGTGGAAATTCTTTTTTTCCTTTTTTTTAGACTAAATTGTGTTTGAAATTGATGTGTAAACTCGTTTTTTTTAATTGATTTCCTTTGTTTTTAGAAGGACAAAAGTTATGTTTATAGTGCACAATAAGCCAACTAAGATTAACAGCCCCTCAGAGCAGATGATGGCTTATGAATTTTTTTTAGCAGTTAAAGAGATTTGGGCAACAATTCAAAATGGATTACTCTGGGGAGGCATCAAACATTGAACATCCTTCATGCCGACCTAAAACTGAAACTGTTAAACCAAAAATAATTAATGTACATTATGATTTATCATTTCGTTGCTTAGATTTTGTTCTTGGTAACCTCTGGTTTGGCTTCATTCTTAAGTCAGTTTTTATTGTCTCCCAGTGGTACCGAATTATCAATCCCACAATAAGATATATATATATTTTGGCAATGTTTCTTAAGTAGATTAAGCTCTTACATAAACTTGTGAATTTTCAAATCTGGCTTGTGTGGATTAGTGTATGTCTGCTGCCATAAATGGTTAGCTTTCTCACAATTTTTGATGTTGAAGGGCATTGTCAACCCGTTAAACACAGTGCAGACTTCTCAATATTGTTAAATACAATGTTGCTCGCTTTGTTTTGTGGTTTTCTTGGCCTTTTTGTTTTCTTTGGTCACACGTAGAGTTTCCACAGAGAATGGGAAATTTTAAACTAGTTGTCAGTGGATAGGGAACGGCAAGGTTGTAACTAAAGCCGCTGTTACACGTTAAAAACTTTTTGCTGAAACTTGTGTGCAACGGTGCTGCAAAACAAGTTTCAGCAGGCGTTGTACCATGTAACATTGTTGGCTTTGTGAAACTTTTTCGAACTTCCATTGTGAGACAAGTTTCACAAAAAGTAGAACTGCTTTCTACTTCTGCAATGGTCGTAATGATTACAATGGTGATAAAAACAAGAGTTTCACCGTGTAACACCATTTTGTGAAACTGGTCTCGCTCGGTCTTGTCATGCTACGCTGCATAAGCCATGGAACTAGTTTTGCGGGAATTTCAAGACCAGTTTCAACGTTCCCAAACAAGTTTCGACCTTTCATGTTACACGGTTCAATGCCTGCTAAAACTTTGTCATCACCATTGCACACAAGTTTCAGCGTGTAACAGTGGCTTAAGGAACAAGTTGTTGGTTTTCTGTGGTACATAACAACCCCAACTGAACTAACCTTGCTCAATACTCTGGTCCTCCATACATGTAACTTAGTGGTTAGAGCATTCTAACTGGTACCCTATGGCACGGGCCATGGGTTCAATTCCCGTTGGAGACTCTGAATTTTTCTTTTTCGAATGAGACGGTGATATTATTGTGTATTGATATTTCTATTCTCATACGCTGTTATTATTAGTTTTTCACATTTATTTATGCGCCTGCACAATCGGATGCTGGTAGTTTCTGTTTTTACTGGTCTGTTGTTGTAGTTCGTATCTTGTGTGATGCAGGTCCGATGATAACCCCAACTTCCAAGCTCAGTCGTGAGATCATTCCAACCAGTATTCTGGAAGGTTATAGGTTCAATTCCCATAAGAATGTGATATTTTTTTAATCAATATTTCTATTCATGTAACTTATGCCCAGATTATTTCTTGGTTCTCATTATGGCATGCTTTGTGAGAAATTTTCCTCCTTAATCATAATCATTGTAACAAAATACTTGAACCTGATTGGCTATCACCAGCTATGATTAGAGCATTAATAGGATGGTGTCATGAACAAGTAATTGGACAAAATGCCATGATGCACACTAGGATAGTTGCTTTTGAATGGGCCATTTGTTATTTATGAATTGCAGAGTCTGTGTGTCTTTTCTTCCATGAAAATGCTCAGTTTTTCTGTCTTGAATTTTATTAAAGATATGATTATGGTAACAGGACTTTGTTTTGTCTGATTCATTCTGTAATCATACTTGTTGTTAAACAAATTGGACTCCCTCTGGTGGTTCTGTTTTGTTGATCTCTCATAAGATAAAAGACCAAACTGGATTCCAACCAGACCTATTACTATTATTTATTCCCTAGTTATCAAAACTAACTTCTGTGGTGAAAAGTCATGACATTGCAAGTGATACATGGAGCACATTCCCTATAAGGCTGGTTTGGTAAAATTCAGTGTGTTAAAGCTTCAATTTGTTTTTTGGCATTTTATCCATTTTGTTTCTTTGTTTTCTGCAGTCACTGGATGACTTTGGTGACTATGAGGAAGATTACGATGACAGAGGTTATGAGGAGGATAATGAAGATGACCAAGATTATCTTGAATATAGGGATGAGAGGAAAGTTCCAGAGAAAAAAGAATCAGGTAATGTATTAAAAAGGGTTTACAAAATAGAGACATCTACACTCCCCGCCAAATTTATCTGTAACGCTACACGAAAAGGTCGCGAATTCTCGTGTCACAGCATATCAAGGTGTCACTTACATTCCCCCTCAATCCATGGCTTCCCCCCCCCCCCCCCTCAATGTTGAAGTGACAGTGGGTATCCACAAAAAAATATTAGTTGCAGGAATTATTTTTTCGCATGGCTGACAACAAATTCAACATTGGGAGAAGGCAAAATGGGAGGGTGTTACAAGTATTTGGCGGGGCATGTAGATTGTCTGAGCGAAACAAGGTCAATGTCTTTGTTATTGCCTCAGACTGCCTTAAAACACTGATTATCTTGAATTCAAAGATGAAAGTAAACTTTAGAGAATCATGTGAAGACAAATATTTTGTGAAGCCGAGCAAGTATTACAAATATAGACAAACTGTAAACTAAACTTGTGACACACATCCCACAAAGAAACATGTTGTACCCAGCTGGAATCAAACCTGTCTCTCCAGATACTAGCATGGTTGTAGTGGTTTATAATATCCAACTAGTATATGGGGAGATGCAGGTTTGGTTCCAGCTTGGGACAACACAGTTTTCTCTCGTTGAGGAACGTGTGTCGCAAGTGAAGCTCACAGTTTGTCTGTGGAGTTTAGGGAATCAAATATCAAGGAAATATACTAATGAAATTATCTTTGAGAAAGTCAGTGTTTATAAAAACAGCATTACCGGAACCAAAGCAAATATGTTACACACATAAACTGGCACTCTAGAAGTGCAAAATGAAGTTATCAGCAAAGTGACTTTTATGTTTGAATTGGTTGTTTTGATTAAGTGTATTTTATTTGTTTGTTTTAGTGGATACATCAGCTGAGAAAGCTGATGAGCTTGACAAGGCTCTAGTTCAGTTGGAACATGGCGTGGAAATTGCTATGCAGGTGAGAAAATTAATTTTCCATTTGTCAACGTAATGGTGATTTGTTCTTTGTTGTGTGATCAAACAAACTTGAGCACAAAAATCACATTTCAGCTCAGTATAATATGTGATGAGCAGCCCTGGCAAAATGTGCCGGCTGCCGCCAAATTTGCCGCCTACAGTAAATTATTTGCCCCTTACTTCACACTTGGACTTCACTGGGAGTTCTCTAGCAGGCAAGGTTCACTGGCAGTTGCTGCCAGTAACTGATGCCCACTACCACAAAACATTTTGGCAGAGCTGGATGACGCTTTGATTGCGTTTGTTATTCAAGTGAATTTGAGCTTATTATAGTAAAAATGCATTCTGATTGAATTTACATGAAATTTGTTCAGATTGCATGGATTTCTTGATGCAAAGGCAGAGGTTTCATTAGAAGCCAGAAACCGGTGCAAATCGCCGCCTACTTTGTCAGAATTTACCTCTTACCGCCACCTATTTTGTCTGTATTTTCACTCAAATTATTAAAAAAATTCATCAGGTCACCGCCTACTTTAGTTAGCTCAGACAGCTATTTCAAAACTTATTGAAACCCCTGCAAAGGTTACCACTCAAACTGCACTTTAAACAACATTGAGTTTGTTTATTACTGAGTAGTCAAATAAAAACAGTGATCAAAATGATACTAATTTTACCAAATGTTTCATTGAAAAGTGCATATTACTGAAGCAGGGTAATTTGAAGATGTTTCTTTGCATCTGATTGTGGCATGATTGTTTGGATTTTCCAGTAACCTTTAGTTTCTAGCTGATTAGTGTTTTTTCAGTGTTCATCAAGATGTACATAATGTTGGAATACCTATTTCAACAGAGAACAAAGATATGGGCAAAATATTCCAAAGACATTGAAACTTATGTTGACAAGCGAGCTCATTTAGGTAAGGAAATAAAAAGTATTTTTCATTCAAATTTCTTTTGATTTATACATATCATTGCAGAGTATTGAGTAATCTGTTGTGTAACTTAATGTCCAGTTACAAAGTGCACAGGAATCTAGCCAATCAGAAATAGATAGAGATATCACTGCAAACCTGCGGGATCTCAGAACAAGCTGTTGGGTGCCGTTGCCCAGACTGTCTATTCCAGCAGTGTGCACTGTCTGTAACACAGACTAGATAGCCCTTTGTTTTGATTTATTGGTAACACAGAGTTCCACTGAAAAACACCAAGGTGACAAGGGCATGCACTCATTTTTCATTATTGCTATTGTTGTCATCATCGTCGTCACCATCATTATCATCATCATAATCATTGTTGTAATACTGCCTTCAAATGTGCGACAACTTGAATAATAGTTATTTTGCTGTGTAGTTTTCAATTGAATGTCAAAATAAATTGCTTGCTTTGCTCTGTGTGTGGTTGGCAACCACTTGCACCACTTTCTCAACCAGTGAGAAGCAAAGCTAAAGCCAATCACAAGTTGCATGCATGCATTTTCGTGCTCTGATTGGTTCCTTGCTCTCTTTGCCTCTGTTGTGATTGGCTAGTGTAATTGCTCTGGTTTGGTTTTGACACTCAATTGAAAACTGCTGTATAAGGTGTGAGGTAATCTTTGAATTTTTGTCGACAGAGCTTGAGTACACAGCAAAACTTGCTAAGCTGGCTCAGACAACAAGAGCAGCAGTAACAGAAGAGGTATAGCAAAATAGCCATAATTGTGTAAATTTGTGCTGTTGTAGTCTATGCCCCCTATGGTTTGCTAGTTCCTAAGCTTGTGTGTTCTATTTTCTAGAACTACCTACCATTTCAGTCGATCTTTGTCACGGCCCTTGATCAGGTGAGTCAGTAATTATTACCCCCTTTAATTCCCAGTAGTGACCAACATCTAACTTCTCATTACAATATCTCTAATTTGTTGAGTTAGAATTTCATGAGAATTGAGGAAATGATCAGTAGAGATGAGTTGTCTTGATGTTCAAATAATTTCTCCCTACTTATGCTATAAAAATATGTGAGAAAATTGATGAGAATACATATATTGATATGAGACCTTATCAATAACATTGCAGTCACGTAAGAGTTTTTTATGCATACATGTTGTAAATGACATGGTATACCTTACGCTGTTGTGCAAATCTCCAAGTTTTTTATGTGTTCTTTATTAAAATTCTCAAAATTAGAAAGAGTTCCCCCTAATTTCCATTACTTTTCACAGCAAATTAGAGAGCTGAAACACCATCAAATACCTTGTTTTCTAAGGTATTGATTGAGTGCACCATTGATTAGCTGGTAGGGAAATGTTTTGCCATCAAAGAATATTGAAAATGTTATGTTAAATTCTGTCTTTTTTGTAACCCATTGCAGGATATTGATTATGCAGAAAATGCTAATAGGACGTATACGGGACTCATGTCCAGCAAGTTTATGGAGGTCAGTACCTGTATTCATTCATTAATTGCAACAACTGTTGTTAATTTTACTTGCTCTTTTGAGCGACTTTCAAAAAGCAGTTACCCTACCAATCACAACAGATGCGAACAGCGCAACAAACCAATCAAAATTCGAAGAAATTGCACGTAACCGGCGGAAAGCGCGGGAAAATGCGCGCGTGCAAGTCGAGATTGGTTTCAGTTAAATTGCATCTCATTGGTTAAGAAAGTGGCCTGACTTTTGCCAGCCAATCACAGTGAATTAAAGTAAACTAAAGCAAGTGAGAACAGGCCTTTTGCAACAGTTGATCATGTGATCAGTTTCGTAAAAGTTGTGGCTAGGGCTAAATGGTCTCCAGAAATGGAAAGAACGTGTTCCAATTAGCAAGAACACCAATTTTTAGGTAAATCTCTTACAATGGTGAGATTTTGTAAAGGTCTGAAGAGGAAATAGAAGGTTTCGTCTGTACTTGAGATGGCCTTGCCATCCAAATAAATTTTCTTAAATTAATTCCTCCAAAAAAGAAATGGCTAACTTATAACAGTAGAAATAGGAAAACCATCCGAAAATTAAATTTCAGGAGAAAATTTCACGGCTGTATTCCTTAAGGGAGAGATTTTACCACAGTTTAAAAATTCGGTAAAGTACAAGGATTTGTATTTGTTTCTAATTTCAGGTGCCTATAGACGTCCTCTCTTTTGAGATATAATCCTGGAAATTTGCATGCAAATTTTTGTATGATCTTTCTATTCCTTGTAAAGTTTTCTCTCTAGAATGGATTGCTTTCATGTTTCTGAAAAGTTGATCAGGTGACTAACTGCAGCAAAGAAAGTCCAGTTTATTATCGTCCACCATGAATTTGACTGCTTTGTGAAAAAGTTAGGTGAAACATTGGGTAACAGCTGAAAATTCCATTCTTTTTTAGACTGCGAGTAGTCTCTAATTTCGGCGATGGATTGTGAAACGGGACAAATTCACGCGCGCGCGAAATTGCGAGGAGACACTACGCGCGTGTATTTCTCGCGTTGGAATTAGAGCGAAACTGGAATTAGAGCGGAATTAGAGCGAACTGGCAGTCAATCATTTTTACAAAGCTAATCTTTTTTGTTTTCTCGCTCAAATGCTTTCTTGTAGCCTTTAACAGCGAGAAGAAATACACACGAGAGACTGAGGAAGGATCTCAAAGAAATGTGGACAAAAGCTTGTAAGAAACTGGTGAGTAAGCTCTGGCGAAACGGAAGACAAAGATTGACATCTGAAACGAGAACGGGCCTGGGAACTAGTCAAAGTTATTGCAGAAAAACAGTCAATTATAAAGAACATTGAAAGAACATATTAGAATACAGTTCTAGCAAGGTCGGCAAAGGATGAAAATTCACCAAATTGAAAGTTCTCAACACTGTAGGAAATCCATTACAAATTATTCTTCTATGAAGATGGCATCCACTGTAACCATGCAAACTTTGTCCAAGGCCTGACTTTTTAAGTGCACGTTTGCCTAAATTATTTTTCCTATAACATAATACTTTGTATCTATTCCAAAAACATTTAGACTTTTTTTTCCGGTTTTGAACTTTTTATGGGCTTCAAAACTTAGGATAAACTAAGCATCATTTGGTACACGACGGAGTCAGAAGGGGCATGAGTCTATTCCTGATTTGACGTCACAAACTGCTTTGCATGCATGTTACAAAGACTTGTCACGATGCAAATCAGTTTGTGACGTCAATTCAGGAATAGACCCATGCCCCTCACTAGCTCGGTCATGTAACAGACGATGGCTAGATTTTGTAACTTTTAGAGCCTATAAAAAATTCAAGATTTGAT
>JAEMWC010000463.1:312500-510000 GCA_016490735.1 Pachyseris speciosa
ATATTAAATTCCCGTACAAATTTAGCTTTGAAATTTGGCTTTGAAACTCAGTTGATTATTGTTCGCACATAGAAAAGCTTGAACGCTAAATTTTCTCAACAGTTTGGTCCATGATTATCTGACAAATGTTTTATGTTTGTAGTTCCGATAAAGGACAGCAGACTCCGTCCCGCCAAAACTCCCTGTTGGAATCTCGTGGCAGTCAACACCATGTTCACTTGGACGGGAGTGTGAAGATGTCTCCGTTTCCTTCCCGGCGTGTTAAGAGCCTCTCCTTACAAGGCTCGCAGAATGTGAACAGCGCACAATCCCCGATGAACGCGTGGAGTCATTTGAAGGAGAATAACAGTGATGCGGAGAGCACGACGAGTCGATCCCTTCCCGGGTCACCGAATGGCAGTCCCACTTCGTCGCGCAGAGGCAGGAATATGTCGCGGGCGAAGTCCCTTGAGTTGGTGTCATCCGATGACGGCGAGAAGAGGAATGGTGAGCGTATAATCTTTCGAAATGATCTGTGCTTTTTAGGGTGTATGCATTTCTAAACCGGAAGACCTTTTATATCCACCTCGATGAGTCTAAATCTCTAAAGGCAAAAAACGTTAGATGATGATTTTCGGGTTCCAGTCAAGACTTCCGGCAAAAATGTCTGCTCCAGGTCTGGCACCAACAAGGCGTTTTATTGACAAACATAAGGTACTCAATAGTTCCTGTCGTGACGCACCCTAGCACGTGACAGCTCACGTGGAAATTCAACAGGTAAACAGGAAACACGTGACAATTTCCCCCACACGCACCCTAGCACGTGACTTATCACGTGGGAACTCAACAAGTTAACAAAAATGCCAACCTCGTTCCCAGGGTCCTCTCTTTTCCTCCCTCGAGAAAGTACCCTGGTTGCGGCTGGTCACGTGTCTGCCAGATTTTTGCAGATTCCAAAAAAAAATGATTTAAGGGAGGGGCAGCAAAGTTAAAGATTGTCTCCACTAAGTCGAGGACCCACCCACCGTGCGGATATGATTTCTACACATGGACACGTGACCAGCCGCAACCAGGGTACTTTTTTTGAGGAAGAGAGAGGACCCTGGGAACGAGCTTTAAAAGACACTACAAATTCCCCTTGTGACGAACCTTAGCATGTGACTTATCACGTGGGGATTCATAAAGTAAACAGAAAACACGGACACCTTCCCTTCGGGACACTCTAGCACGTGAGTTTTCAAGTGGGAATTCAACAAATAAACAGTGAACACTTTGGAGATTATGTAAGTATGAAACGTTAATAATGATGCAATTATGTCTGGCGATTTTCAGCTTGAGCTTAGAAACGGCCAATATATTTGCCTCGATTAATTTCTTTTTTTTTATTTTTAATTTTTTTTGGAAACTCGTTGAAACTTTCGAAGCGGCTTCTAAAAATTAACCAACTTTAACAAATTGCAAAACGAAAGTGCCAAGAGACTGGGGAAATTTGTTCATTATATCGGCGTCCTTTTCCATACATTTTAAAAGGTCGGGCTTAGAAAAACATTTCGCCCTTGTTCTTGACACATCTTACTTTACTCAGGTCCCGTGGATCCAGTCTCAAGACGGAAGCGCCCGGCCAAGAACCAGTCATCCGCCGGCCCTTTTCAGAACAGCCGCTTGTCATCAGCAGCGCAGACTCACACGCTAAAGAAACTTCGCTCGGCTTCCAAGTGCCGTGACTGCGACAGTTACGTGTATTTCAATGGCGCTGAGTGCGAGGTCTGTGGACTGACCTGCCACAAGAAGTGTCTGGCAAGACTGAATATAAAATGCGGAACGTACTCGGTAAAAATTGTTTAGTTGTGAGTAAATATTTGCTTCCTAAAAACATAAGGATGGTGTATTGTGGGGTGGGTCCCTCGTTAGGATTTCATCCACAGACGCAAAAGTTAGACTCACCTTTTACAGCATAATAAACAGCACCACAGGAAAGTGCTGCTCAGTAGCTTTTATTTGAATGGTTACACTTTAGGATTTCATCCACAGACTCAAGAGTTAGAACCACCTTGTACAGCATAATAAACAGCACCACAGGAAAGTACTGCTCAGTAGCTTTCATTTGAATGGTCACACTTTAGGATTTCATCCACAGACTCAAGAGTTAGAACCACCTTGTACAGCATAACAAACAGCACCACAGGAAAGTACTGCTCAGTAGCTTTCATTTGAATGGTCACACTTTAGGATTTCATCCACACGCTCAAAAGTTAGAACCACCTTGTACAGCATAATAAACAGCACCACAGGAAAGTACTGCTCAGTAGCTTTCATTTGAATGGTCACACTTTAGGATTTCATCCACAGACTCAAGAGTTAGAACCACCTTGTACAGCATAATAAACAGCACCACAGGAAAGTGCTGCTCAGTAGCTTTCATTTGAATGGTCACACTTTGGGATTTCATCCCCAGACTCGAAAGTTAGAACCACCTTATATAACATAATAAACAGCACCACGGGACAGTACTGCTAAGTAACTTTCGCTTGAAGAAAGACTTTTTAGCGACTCCAACATAGTTACAAGTTCGCAAGTCTTAAAAAAGTAACGGCCATAATGGTATAACAGATTCTCCTCTAATGAGATATGATGAACTCGAAAAGTTTCAATATGTTTGTCCTTTTTAAAATTACAGAAGGCTCAGAGACGTATGACAACTTTTGGAGTGGACTTTCAACGGCATCTTCAAGATTCCAACACGGACGAAGAGAACATTCCGCACATCATCACCTCTTGTATTGACGAAATCGACAGGAGAGGTATGTTAAAGAAATTTCTTAAATCGGCTGTCGATACGCTTAGATTGCATTTTCTTAACTGCAGTAGCGGTCTATTTACAGCAAAAACTTGGTCCTTGTTTTCAAACAAAGAGAATATTAAATACATTTTTAACGTACTTTTTTTCGTCTTTTTACAGGACTTGATGTTAAGGTAAGTTTTGATTGTGTTTTGTTCAGTGAAGCTAGCCAAGTCATTATCAGGGGCACCCAACGAGCCAAATCAACCAAAAGCTTTAAAAAGGCATTTTTAAGTACCTTATAGTGTTTGAAGTCTGTTTAAAGTGATGTTTTCATTAGATTGAAGAAGTTCATCTGTTCGGATTTCTTAGCTGAAATTTTAATTACCCGAAAACGTCAGGGAACAAAATCTTCCTTTGAGAAAATCTGAGCTGAAGTTAACTTTCTAGGAAACCTTTTTTCTTTCCGAAAGTGCTAGCTGACGTTTTAAACCGCCTAAAACAGCAATAGCGACCGTTCCGAAAACTTCAGGGGCTATGATTTCCACCTTACGAATCTTTTAGGCCATGTTTTACTTACGAAAATCCGAGTGCATTGTTTAATCGATGCCGAAGCCAAAGGCGAACTACCCTCCACCGTACAGATATCTACCGAAACTTGTGGTTGGGTGCCCCTGCATTATGAAATACTAAAACAAGTTACTTTTTTCAGCAGCTGAGACAAAAAAATCGATGTTGGTTTTTGAGGCTGCTTTTTTTTTTTCCATTCACATCGCACCTTTTAATGACCGTTGACTGTTTCCTTTTCTGTTATTTTCAGGGAATTTACCGCGTCTCTGGAGTGAAATCCAGAGTGGAAAAACTGTGCCAGGTAAGATTTCAGAGGTAGTCCATCTAGCTTATTTGTCCACCCTAGTCAACTCGCGTTTTGCGTTTCAAGACTGGGGACAAGTCGGCTCCAATCCCTTGCGACCATTGGTAGTGTTGCTGCCAGGCGTCCTTTGAGATGACTTTTTAAAGGGTCACTTTCCCGCCTAAACATGTGAACTTAGGAACTTAGGATAGCTGTTGTTTAGAACCCAAATGCCACGAAGAGTATCCGTAGACCCCTGGATAATACTTGAGGATAAACCGAAGACACAATGTCTGTTGATTAAGCGTGGGATTGCACGATAGAAGTGGATTGCGTTTTCGTTAAACTTTTTATTGTGATCCTTACAACACCACTACTTGATCACCTTGATCAAGCAAACAGAAGATGACAAAGAGAAAATTAGACGGCGAGCAGTCTTTCTCTTCCTAGTTCTGCAGCGCGTATTGGATCCAGCGAGCGGCGAAGCTGCGAGGAGCCGCGAGAAACGCGGCTTGTTCCCAATCCCTCCTCGTGCATAATTTTACCGGCCGCTCGCGCAAGTAACTTAAGGAAAAAAAGTACGAACTCGTGGAGTCTAAGAGAAAATGAACACCAAACAGAACATGGCGGAGTTGTTTGAAACTTCTTAAAACCTACAGATCTTGATTATCGTCAGTGCAGGAGTAGTGTCTATCGGGCTTCTTGCGAGTCTGCCCTGTTGTATTGATGTTTAAACAGTTTCTCTTAAAGGGGCAGTGTCACGCTTTTGTACCATCATTTAAAAAGCTTAAAACTGCCAATGCATCGATGGAAACCTTAAAATAATGGTCTAGTTTTGTTGCCTAAGACTGTAGTACTGCATTGACACTATAAACTCCTGTATTCCATCTAAGATGACGAGGATGGAAATGGATTGAAATTTGAAAAAACTGGCAAGTTTTTTCAAAATTTCAAGCTATGCATTGAAAAATCACCAAAAAAATTATTATGGTTAGCTCTCCCTGCTAAAATTTCATTGGAATTCATCTTGCTGATTCTGTAGAAGCATTTTTTGCACGATAACAGGTAAAAGGCAGTAATTTTGGCAGAATTGAACCAAAAACAGCAAAAATCCCGGTGACTCTGCTCCTTTAACTACCACCAGAAGAAATATTGCATACAGTGAGGAGATTATAATGAAAGTTTATGTCAAGGACTAAGGGATTATACGCTCGATGGTTTCATGCAGCGTTCTTTTTATCTCCACAGTCATTTGAAAATGGTATATATCTCGCTGACTTGTCTGATACACCAGCCCACGTGGTGGCAGCTGTTCTTAAACTGTATCTCCGGCAGGTGAGCAAAATCTTCCCTGACCTCAGTCCCCTTGTGAAGGCTTCGTCCCAACCCTCCCCTCCCTGATGATAACTGAAACTCAAGTAATTTGTATATTAACGTTTACGTTCTTACTTTCTTCTCTCCAGCTGCCAGAATCGCTTCTAACTTTTAGACTATATCCTGAGTTCATTAGGATATCCAAGGCAAGTCCACTTTCGTGTTATTTGCAGACTGTGCTTTTATAGTGCTAGCACGCTTCTTGTACAATCTGAAGGAACATCTGGGAATTGGTTAGAATTTGTTTCACCGTAGTTATGCACATTAATAAAAGGTATTGTCGTTTACTCACGATGTAGTCATTTTAGATATATTGAGGTCGCGACGTTTCGCCTGTTTACTGTTATGAGGTGGACTGGTTATTCGTCATCATTTGTACGCTTGCCGTAGGTTTTCGAAACCTATTTTTTTAATTATCTGTTTTGTCATTTAATGTTTTTATCTCCCTTTGGTCTCTTTCAGGAGAGCTTTTCTATCATTAGCAATTCAACAAGTTGCAAAGAAGCTTCCAAAAACGAAGAGCTCCGGGAAGAATACGACAAGCTACTCGCAAAACTTCGAGAAATTGTGATGCAACTTCCGACGGCTAACCGAGTCACGGCGTCTCGTGTGATCAAGCATCTGAAGCGGGTTTCGGAGCACGATGAGTCGAATGCTATGCCTGGAAGTAACCTGGCCATTGTGTTCGGACCGACGTTGCTCAGACCATGGTAAATGACACTGTTTTAAAACGATTTTTTATACACTTTCGAAAGTTGAAACGTGAAAATTTCTCCAAGTTTATGCAAGATGTTTTAAAATAGAACATTACATTACTACTAACTAAGCAGAGACACGAACAGAAGTTTTTACATTTTTTAAATATATATCTTTTTAGTTTTCATATTTCTATGAGAATGAATATATGAAGACCATATATTTGAACTGCGGAATAAAGAAATAAATATGTGAATGACCATCGCAGTTATGAACACTACTTATGCAGTACTGAAAATGAAGCCTGAATCGGTTCGAATCCCGTACAAGCCTGAATTTTTTTTGAGGCTTTATTTTCATTACTGCATAAGTAGTGTTCATAACTGCGATGATCAGTCACATATTCATTTCTTTATTCCGCAGCTCAAATATATGATTTTCATATATTCATTCTCATATATTCACCACTCACGGGTATATTACGAACCAACAAAACGACCAGCTCCCAGATGGCTTGTTAGCTCAGTCGGCTGAGCGCTGCACCGGTATCACAGAGGTCGTATCCCGTACAAGCCTGAATTTTGTTTTTCAGGCTTTATTTTCACTACTGCTTAAGTAGTGTTCATAACTGCGATGATCAGTCACATATTCATTTTATATTTCTATTGTATTTTAAGATTTCTACGCTAAATAGACCTATACAGTAAAAACCCGCATATAAGAACATAGAATTTTCGAGGTCAGGCTGAACAGGTTCTTATATTTTATGGGTAGTTTTTCACAATTCAGGCTGATTAGGTTCGTAATAGGTTCTTATTTTTCAGAGGATGTCGCAGTGTAACCACTGGCAGAAATATTGTACTACTAATACATAATGGTTTAGCACTTGTATTTCAGGGCTTCTGGTATTTCGCGCGGTCGTGGACCCGCGAAATTCCCAAAAAGTCGCAAAATACCGCGAAATCCGCCAGAAATATTACCAAATACATGTCGACAAAACATATTTGATACTTATCTTGGCTATTAGACCTGTTTCATTCACCACAAACGTCCAGCGTTATGTTGAAACTTCCTCACTGCAACGAGTAAACGTCTCAAAATTGCCAGGCGTTCTTAGATTAATGTTGTGAAAAACTGGGCACCGTCCACAATGTGAAACGCCTTGCCATTGGTCCATTTCTCGAGCGCATTGTTGTTGAAAGAGCAAATGATTATCTGTTACAAATGTTAAACAACGCTGGTCCTATCGACGCAAAATTGATCAATTTTAGCGGCATTTGCCAAAAAAATTCAAACGAAATCGGATTTTTTTACTGATTGTTTCTGGGCTAAGTTTGCCCCCGAAATTTCCTGTGAAATCGGTCGATTTTCCCGCAAATTTTCACTTTTTTCCCGCGAAAATTCCGCGATATCGGCCGATTTTTTCGCGAATTTGCCCCTGAAAATCCCGCGAAATTTAAATATTTCTTCCGCGACCTATCAGAAGCCTATCACTATTTTCAACAACAAAAATACTTGCCTTGTTTGCTAAACAATAGCATACAGAACAAAACAATTAAAAATTTTGAGCATCAAAATTGGAGTTATTTTTTGTGTAAGAAACTATTTTTCTTTGCCAGGCTGAACAGGTTCTTATATTTTTGGGTATTTGGGTGAATCACTAGGTTCTTGTATGCGTGTTTTTCTGTATGTACTTAGAGTATCACAGGGTCACCGGTCTCCTTGGGCCACTGTTAAGTGGAACCCTTGGTAAATAAAGTCTACCGTATTGTTACTTTGTGTTCTTTTAAGAGGTCAGAATCTCGTAAGAAAGAAGCATGTCTTCTTTGTTTGTTTCTAGTGAAAATGAAGCCACCTCAACTCTCTCTGCTCTTGTGGAGATGCCTCATCAAACTCGCTTGGTGGAACTGTTAATCGCAAGTCCTGAGGTGAGATAACACACTCGGGTGTCTGTTTGAAAAGCTTGTGGCGCGTAATGGATATTTCTGTGGAGCTATAACGAGTGTTAGTATAAATCTACTAGCGTTCTATCACGAACGCCGTTCTCTGATTGGCTACACTACTTGATATCTATTCTGTGATAGATAGTGAGTAGCGGTTGTCAACAAAATGGCGGCCGCTTCGCGTTTTCGAAGTTTCTGCGGGGAGGATTTAGATAATTTACTTGTTAGGTTTTGCACAACTAGTAGATTTATACTAAAACAATTATATTATTCGCTCTCGATTTTATGCGTGATAGCTGATTCGGGCTGCGCCTACAATATTCGTCGTGTGCACTCAGCAGATATTCTGCGATGTACGTAATTTTGTTTGTTGCGGAGAAAAATGGCAGCTTTATCCGCTTTCTTGCAATAAACGGAGGCAATTGTGCTTTGTCATTAACGTCTTGAATAATAAAAAAATTATCCTGCTCAACCTTGCGGAATGTCCCCTGATTTTAGCCAACTCGGCCTACGGCCTCGTCGGTTAACGGAGCATTGTCACGCTATTGTACCATCACTTTAAAAAGCTTAAAACTGCCAATGCATCAGTGGAAACCTTAAAATAATGGTCTAGTTTTGCTGCCAAAGACTGTAGTACTGCATTGACAATATAAACTCCTGTATTCCATCAAGTTTTCAAAATTTTCAAGCTATGCATTGAAAAATCACCAAAAAATTATTATGGTTAGCTCTCCCTGCTAAAATGTCATTGGAATTCATCTTGCTGATTCTGTAGGAGCATTTTTTGCACGATAGCAGGTAAAAGGCAGTAATTTTGGCAGAATTGGAACCAAAAACAGCATAAATCCCGGTGACAGTGCTCCTTTAAGTATCAGGTGATATTCCGCGCGATTTTGCTTGATAATGGTTTAGTTATACGCCGTCTTTTCTAGGTGTTTGATCTTCCAGAAACGAATGATTCCATGTCACGAGAGACATTTGTAGAGGTGAGCACTACGTTCAAATTTGCCGAGTTAGCAGTATTACGCCCTGAGATTAAACTGTAGTAGGTTGCACTTGTTACGGCAAAAAAGAAAAAAAAAACGACGCCTGAAGGCCTCAAGGCTTACTTACACGCAATTGTTGATGCTTTTCCCACTCCACAAATTGTGAGGAGACTGGCACGAGTGTGGAGTGTGGGACGGAGTATAGCTGTTGTCAAATATAATTCATATGAAACAACTTTTCCCACTCAGACCGTTTCAATTCAAATTGGATGTGGCGGGATCATTGGCTCACGTCAGATTGAACCTGCTGCAGAAGGTTAAAAATCACTGCTCGCAGCCTACACGTGTGGGTTCTGTCTATAGTGTCTATAATGTGTCTATAATGTGTTATATAGTGTCTATAATGTGTCTATAATGTGTTATTTTTCTGCAGAAATTCACTCCTGTCAAGCCGAGTGACAGAGAAGGAAGTTTGTACGCTGTCCAGAGTCTTCGATCTGGTGGTAATGCAATGTTGCTTTTTTGGTTTAACCGTCGTCTTAGACCTTTGCAGCCAAGATAAGTTTAGAGGAACTAAATTGTTGTTGTTGTTGTTTGGGTTGCAACGGTGGAACAACGCCACCCAACGCTAAGACAGTGTCACGCAATGTACAAATTATGTCACGCAACGCCAAATAAGCGGCTTCAAAGAAGACTAGTATTGATTTTCAAATGCATTTCCTTTCATGTGAAGCGCCGTTGTTCAGTAATTTTTGTTCTTGTCATAGGTGGAAACCAGGACGAAAGTTACGAAGCTGGAGACGAGGCCAGGTAAAGCGATTATCCACGTACATTAAACAAAATATTGTCAGATCAGCTGGAGTGTATTCCTGTGCCTTATTTTCTTTTGCCACGGATTGAAAGATCGAAAGTGTGGTGCAAAAATGAACCGTGCGCATGCTTGAGTGCTCCTCCCTCCCTACTCCCTAAAAAAGAATAAAAACTGTTTAGAAAACGTGAAGAGTGTATATAATATTAGGTTAGCAGTTCCTTCATTCATTGTTGTGGAAAATTTAAGCTTTTTGAAAAACTATTGAAATATTAATTATTAAAACTGTTAAAATATTTGTTCAAATAAATACATAAATTTGAGAACGCGAGATCCAGTGAAACCGTGTGAGAATTGTTGCCTTGGCATTAGAGAAAACTGAACACCCACTAACTGCGGTGAATTTTCGAACATGTTCAGTTGATTTTCTTTGAGAGCGCCCAGGGCGCTTGAGTGCACGGACCAACAAGGATGAGAGATGGTCTAACTCCTCATGCTGATTCTAACTTTACTGGCATCAACAAAAACAACAACAACTTTATTTTACCCTTACGAACACAAGTACGAATTTTAGAATCAATGAAATTAAATGAAGAAAAGGGCATTGGCTTCCTAAAATAACTAGAGAATTGAAGAACTAGGAGCCAATCAAGCTTAAAGCAGCAACTTAATTATATAAAGCAAAGATACTAATAATAGTAATAAACTTTATTCAAGTGTCATTTAACTTTAGCATGGTATTGCTAATTGGGGACACTGTAACATAAATAACAAAAAATAATAAAATATATAAAAAATTTACACTTAGATGTATGTGAGTAAAAGCTAATATATGTATACAATAATAATAGAAATAGAAAGTTAAATATATATGTACAATGTTAAAATTATAAGATTATGGTTTAAGAATGACATAGAAAACAGCCAGTTGAACATTTCTCAAACAAAAAACTTTCCAGGTCCATTTTCTTAATTTGAAAAACTGTTCAAGTCACATTGTGTCCGTACATTTCCTGGTAACTTGTGCCATAGATCACAATTTAAGATCTACTCAGCAGATCATCTTTCTCATTTTTTAAAATTTTTTTCAAGAGCCCCATTTTATATTTTTTCTAAGCGAATTCCACACTTTTGGTCCTTGGAAGTGAATCCTAAGCGTGAAACCTAATCCAAACATTTGATGCTTTTGTGTGACGAGATTATCGCCCGACAAGAAATCCTTTGTGACTTGGGGCTTGCCTTACTATGTTTTAACGATCCATACGTTATTTATGTTCGTGTAGCTTCATCAACACTCCCGATACAAACACTTCAGAGTCTGTTGTGGACGTTTCTCCTCCTCGCCCGTCAGCGTAAGTATGACGCATGCGTCTCTTTCGTACGTAGTGCCAATCTCGTTCCTCGAAAACCTCGTACCCAGGGTCTTCGTTCCCCTTGACCAGCGGTCGGGAAACGAGCGACCCTGGAAAGATCCGATTTGAAAGTCCGAAAATATCGGACTTCCGGCTGAAGTGCACATGCTTAGGGTTCAGAGAGTTTGTAAGAGTTCTGTTTTACTTCTGTTTATTTGAATTGTTTGAAAAAGCCAATCAGAATCGTCAACCAATCGGGTCTTTCGAGAGTCTCTCGTTTCGTCAAGCCTGCGCAGCACGGAGCAAAGACTCGAGGGACGAGAATGGTACCTCAAGGCTGCATTCCTTCTGCGCATGCTTGAAGAAACGAGCGACCTTCGAAAGATCCGTTAGGTTTACGAATCTGGGCCCGGTTGTTCCAAAGCCAATTAACGCTAACCCAGGATTATGAGTAAACCGAAATGTTCACCTCGCTGGTTGAGAGGGTTTTGTAAATCAAATTTTATGCTTAAAGTAAAGTCAAATTCCAATCAACACTTGAGGATGAAAATCTTTTGGAAATGTTTTCATTGAGGAGTAACTAAACTGGACTCAAAGCTCACTCTAACCTGGGATTAGCTTAATCGTGCTTTGAACAACTGGGTCCTGATTGTTTTTTATTTCAATTAACTTAAAACAGCAACCTTTCATGGCGCTGAACGCTAAGTATGCGCAGTTCAACCCGATATTTTCCGACTTCTGGGTCAGATCTTTCGAAAGTCCCTCGTTTCCCAACCGCTGGTCAAGAGGAGTGAAGACTCTGGGTACGAGATTGACGTAGTCCTAATCTCCTACCCTGAGTCTTCGATTCCCTTGACCAGCGGTCGGGAAGCAAAGGACGCTGGAAAGTTCCGATTGGAAGTCTGAGAGTTCCGGTTGAACAGGATAAGTTTCCAGTTCATCTCTTGTCTTCGCGTATTTTCCGCCATGTTGTACTTCTCATTCGGTTGAATCTGGGAACGAGATTGAAGTAACGCAATCGTTCTTTATTAATTGTAACGCAGTGTTTATTGTACTGATCATTACTGATTATTGGTTTTTTTTTCGATGCAGGTCGATAAACGTACCACAACAGTCTTTGAATCCGCCTTCATCGCCTTCACCCTCAACGTAAGTATGGCCAAATGACTGTTGTTGTTTGTGGTCTTGCGTGACTATGCTAGTGGTTTCATTAGAGCACTCACTCTCAAATCGTATCTGGTTTGTCACGCAACACTAGCAGTCACTTCCTCTTTTGCACTTCAAGGCTTCCATTAAGTCAGTTCCTTCTTGCACTTAACGCAACACTTGCAGATTATCCTGTTTGTCTTGCCACTTGCCACACCCACGCTTCCTCTGCATTCAAACTACGGTCGCAGTCATTCAGATTTCCTTGTGGGTCGTCCCGCAACTTTTCCAATGTCACGCGCTCGTTTTTGTCACGTAAGACTCACAGGCGCTTTGTTTTGTTATGTAGGAAAAGCAGCCTTGGTTTTGGATCAGAATTCTTTGAGTTGCTGGCCAAATCCAACAGCCGGAGTGACGGGGTAAGTCAATCCCCTTGCAACCCACTGGAAAAGGTTAGAAACTAAACGTAATAACAGTAAGTTAAAACATAGTAGTGGTGACTATAGGTCACAATATTAAAGTACTAAATGATAGAAGCTTGTAGTATCAGTGACTGTGGGCCGTGTGGCTTGATCACTTGCATCCGCGTGGCACTGTTTGATGTTTTGACAACTTGCTGTTGATCAATCTTCAGAATCGAGGAGGTAGTTGATGGTCAGTTGATGATTGCGTATCTCCATTTGTTCTAGTATTTGGATCATTCTATTGCAAAGTAATATTGGCTTTGTAGACTGTCAAGTCTGATTGGTCGTTGTAATAACTTTCGTTTCGTCAAACAAGAAAGAAAAATTATCTTCCAACGTCAGGAGGTCATTCGGAGAAGATTATTTAAGTCTTTTCTCTCCTGCAGACCAAAATCACTTAACCTTTTTCATGGGTTTTAATAGAGGGGAGGAGAGCATGCCAACGAAAACGTTAAGAGGGGACAAAAAAGTTAGAAGAGACTGGGGAATTGGCGTTTTCTCTCCCATTCTGCACGCCCCTGTCATTCGTTCTTGCGATAGTTTTCGCTCCTTTCCACTTTCTAAACTACTGGGACATTTAAACGTAAAAAAAAAAAAATAGGAAAAGCTCGTTAAAGATAAGTTCTTACTTTGAGGGTTAAAAGCTGATTTGTTCGTTGTAAGTTTATGAGTTTACTAAATCATTTTACAATATCCTAAAAAAGTTTGTAGTAACAATTAGTTGAACCGGTTTTCTGGAAGCCACGCATTCAAACAGAAACAGACACAAACTAAAGCGCCGAACGATCTTCACATACAGAGGAACCTCGATTTAACGAGCCTCTATAAGGAAGTCCTCGATATAACGAACGATATTCTTCAGCGCGACCTTTTAAAATGTCTGGAAAAGGACCTCGATATAACTGAACCGATTTCCCTACTCCCTTGGCACTTTGTTAAATCGAGATTCCACAGGCTCTGTACTTACGCCTTAAAATCACTAAAACACTTTCTTAGTAAATCGTTAAATCATACAGTAAACTCACAGCATCAATTATTATCGTTGAGCGCCGGCTCAAGATAAAAACCTTATCTTGAAAGGAGTCCTCTCCCCTCCGCAGAAGGGCTATTTGCTCCCTCCCCTTCTGACTTACGCCCGGGGGAGGGGTACTTGGGTCAATTTTTGCTGGGTATGTGCCGCTGGCCTCTCAGAACCCTTACCGTATTACAGTCTATTCTGTGGTCGATTATAGACCCCATCTTAGTCACTTTTAGGCAAATATAATTTTCGTGATCCCAACTTAGTCACTTTCTGTTTATGCATTTACCTTGTAAAGCCTTTTAAGCAGGTCATCCTAAAATGAATTGACACTTTTGTTACAGTGAATGTGGAGCGTTTTACTTTTCACCTACAGTGCAAATATTCTGGTACATTTAACCCCCAAAAACCCGAAAATGTGCGACCCCGTTCTAGTAACTCCATCGAAAACGCAACCCCATTATAGTCAATCCAGTGCGAAAAATGCGACCCCATTCAGCGGCACATCCCCATTAGCCTATTACTAGGAAGTACCCCCTCTCCCCTCCTCCCCCGGGACTTACGGTGTACGGCAAAGTTTTAAACGTAACGCTGTGTTTCTATTCTTTTTTCAGCCATCTGATCGCAGTATCCCAGAGTTCTTATTGCCTGACTCATCTCAGGAGATCCCCCTTGTTACCCAGGAAGAGTCGGACATAGAGGATGAATACGAAGACGACACTACTCAAGGTCAGCGGAGTCTCGATTTTTTTTAACAATTTCGAAAGTTAAGCTCCACTCAACTTTTGGCTTAAACAGCTCAAAAAATATAACTTGCATGGGTTGATCTCGGCACGCGGAAGCCCTTTGAGTAAAAGCTACTGAGCAGTACTTTCCTATGGTGCTGTTTTTTATGCTTTACGGAGTGGTTCCTGGATATGAGTCCGTGCAACCAGTCAATTGAAAGCTACTTGAAGGGAACCTCCACTCTTACAAAAAATTAACGCGTAATTGTTGGAAATAATTACTAGATTCCAAATTTTGTTTTGATACGTTACGTGGATATAACATTTAAGTGTACAAAAAACTCGATGTCATCACGTATTTTCGCTTTATGATGACGTGTAATGGTTGCAGCTATTGTCAGGAAGCAAATGAAGCAGAAAATCCTTTGTTTTAAACAACAGGGCAACCATTACGCGTCATCAAATCCAAAATGGCCGCGCTTATACACTTAAATGTATATCCACGTTTTAAAACAAAATTTGAAATCTAGTAATTATTTCCTGCAATCCAATTTGTTGTAAGAGTGGAGGTTCCCTTGAAAATGTTTATAACGGTTTATTATATGACTGGCTCTTTCAGCGGTCAAGGTGAATCAATTCTCCTGCTGTGATTGGCTACCCGCGAGGTCAAGATGGAGCTATCTTGACCGCTCCGGATAGCCCGTTCGTCCCGCGTTTTACTGTCTTTTTAATAGCGGCCTTTTGAGTCATATAATAAATTTTTTATTGACCAAGCTTCAAGATGGCGGGATATGGGCCTTGTTCTCTTTTTTTTTTGCGTGTTTAACACACAAAAATAGAACTTGGCCAATTTCCCGCCATCTTGACCTCACGCTCAGTCAATAACCCATTTATATTGGAAATGTTGTTTATTTTGTCTCTTTAGGAACTAGTGGATCTCGTACCCCGGATGATGATCTAGATACGTCTCATTTCGCCCAACGAAGAATTAGCTCTCCACAATCTTCATACGAAAACTTAGCCGAAGACGACAAAACTCGAGATTCGATTTACTCGGTTATTTCTCGGAGCTCCTCCTCATATTCCGTCGCTCCGAGTTTCACTTCGGACTTTGTCGACACTGACGCGTTGTTACCCGATCACTCTGACACTGTTGCAAAGGACAAAGTGAATCGTTCGGAAAGTGTCGGGTTACCCGGGAAAGACACGAGAATCACCGAACTTCAGTTGGTATCTCGGACTCAGTCGTATTCGGGTGATACCAGCGCACGACCGCGTCCACGAACGTTGGGTTTACTGAAAAGAAATTCCGATCTACCTGGTCGTGTTCAGCGCGCCGACGACTTTAACACGGGTGTTTTTCCAGTAGGGATGAAATCATCTAACAGTGATACGAACCTTAACAAAGATCCATATGCCATCGAAGAGGAAGTATCGATCGCATCTTTGTCCGAAGCGGTGCATTCTTCTCCAGATGCTCTGGAGAGCTCCTTAACTGACGATCTGATATCACTGGATGAAGCCAGTGGTTTTATTGGAAGAGAACAAACTTCGCTTGTAAGTGAGCCCGCGAACGTTATGGACAGCGACGCAAGGCTCTCTCCCCTGGAGGGTGAGGCTAGTCAAGAAGTTGTCCCAAACAAGATTATCATTAGTCCAGCGCAATCTCCTACAAAAGAGAAATCAAAGTATGATTTACCTTCTCCGAATAAGGTGCAACCACCTCCTGTTTCAAAAAAGCCTGCTCGATCGCCGTCCATTGAAAAGAAGGATTTTGCGCCCATGGAAAGACCTTCAGTTGAGGACGTAAAGTCCGCTCCCAAGTCTCCTGTGGAAGCAGAGTCACGTGAGCTTATTGTGCCAGTAATGACTGCGTTACAGGAACGCAGGCCTTCTACTCCGGATTGCTCCACTGCGCAAGCGTCAACTGATACGAAAGTCCCGGATAGAGTTCAAAGTCCAGGTGAATCCTCGAGTGAAGAGCCGAAGGTCAGTGGAATTGATGAAAAAAGACCTGAAGTTAAAGCTCTTAATCGGTCGGCTTATACCACTCGGATCTCTGTTAAAGATCGGCTACAGCAGTACGAGCGAAATCGTTCGGGCAGCCCCGACTCCGGTCGGAAACATTCGTCGGAACTCTTCAGCCCAAACTCCGTTGCTTCTCGGAAGCAATTGTTTGAGCAAAGAGAACGAGGTGTGTACAAACGCGTTAGTGACATGAACACAAGAAAGCCGAGAAGTGATTCAGGAAGCGGCTCTAGCTCTACCAGCGGTAGTCCAAAGCTTTCCAGGAAACGTGTGATTGACAACGAAGATTGTAGCAGCGCAGCGCTGACCAGCTCGGCCAGCGGTAGTCCTAAGTTACCAAGGAGACGGTTGAATGACAGTGGAGATGGAAGAAGTGCGGTGGCTGCTGGAAGCCCAGTTCAAAGTCCTGAAAAAACAAAGCCGGTTGAACAGGAAAAACAGCATGAATCTGGACGTCGTCGTAGAAGCGATAGGTCGGAAAAAGCCGATCGTCCCCGAAGTTTAGTGCTCGATAATTTGGACAAAATGGACTCTTTAAAATCAAGTCGGCCGCGAAGTGGTGAATATGACTCTATAAAGCTTGACTTACACGATGGCGAAAAGGAGACTTTATCGCCGAGAGAAATAGATATACCTCTGGATGGCGACTTCACTGACAGGCACAAACCCGAGAGACCCCGAAGAAGCCCGAACACTAGTCCGAGGAATAGTCGGGGGAGTGTTCGATCTCCATTCCCCGATGACAGTAGAGAAGAAGAGAGAGAGCCTCAGTTTGTATAATCGATACTTCGTCGGAATTGTTTACTTGCGGTCACGTTTAACTGGTCTAATTTTCTTATTCTAACCTGCTCGCGTTTTTATCCAAGGAAATGCTACTAATATGTGGAATTGACTGAAAAAGTTAAGATTATATAAAATTTACGAAGGTATATTTGTAAAGCGACGCCAGGGAAGGAATTCAGGGGCACCCAAAGAACAATCTCAAACAATTTTGTCCCTCAGATTTTTCAAACTTTGGGGTTCATACGTCCGCACTTTCAAGCTGCCCCCTACTCTCGGTACTTACTATCTAAGTACTGCTGACATATTTTTGTCCCTCCAAAAACAAATTGATTTCAGTTCACACTTTACTAGGTGTCTTAAGCACGATTTAAATGTATTTTCTGAGCAAATTAAGACCTTCCTTACGGATATTGTACTAAAAGGAACTTTTGTGTGCCCCTGATTCTATGTAGCCAGCGGTTTTGTTGACCAGAGCCTTCTTTTTCTGCACCGCTTTAATTAGTTTTCCGCTGTCCTTGCTTTTGTGCCAACAATACCGTCAGCTGCTTGGTCCAGATTATGCTAAATTAGGTATTTTACTCTGGAAGTTTAAATGTTGGAGGAAGCGCATTTGACAAGGCAATTTTACATAAGAGCAGTTTTCAATTCATTCTCAGAAACCAAAACCGAAAAAAACATCTTAACCAATCACATCGACTTAAACTCGCGAAGAGCCAATCGGAGCTCTTATTGCGTCAAGCGCAGGAAAACGCGCGCGAGGAAATGATTCTTGGTCTTACCTTCTAATAGGCCGTTTCGGCGTTTCGCAGGGAGCTGGTGCGAGTTTCAAATTTTAGCTAATCGATTAATTGACACCACCACATGAAAGAAAACGTTGAGAATGGCCATTTCCCCAAGTTTGATGCTTTTAGATTGAACAGAGACCACGTTATGGACTTTAAAATACAGTTCAAAATCCATACAAACGTCTCTAATTTTGAGGCTGCGTCCCCCAAAACCATATAAACTCTTAATTTTTTTACGATTTGTCTGATATTCGGGAAAATGGGCAAACAAAGTGATTTTTTACCTCAGTTACTTCCAAATAGTAGGTTCATGGCGGAATGTTACAGTTGTCACAAAACTGAAAAATATTTTTAAGAGTTTATATGGTTTTGGGGGACGCAGCCTCAACATTAGAGACGTTTGTATGGATTTTGAACTATGTTTTAAAGTCCACAATTTTGTCTCTGTTTAACCTAAAAGCATCAAACTTGGTCAAATGGCCAATCTCAATGTTATCTTTCATGTGATGGTGTCAATTTATCGATTAGGGCCTGTTCGCACTACGCGAAATTTTGTTTGATTTGCCAAAAAATCTGTCAACGTGAAGCCATTTCTAGTGCGAACGATTTTTTGCACCCACCAAAATTTTTGCAAGCGCAACGAAACTTCAAAGATTCCGTCGACTAGCTTTGGACGCTGTAAAAATTTTGTCAGGCGAGAAAATCCTTTGTTCGTTGACATCCATCCATCATTGGGTCGTCAAATTGATGACGGACTCCTTCAGTGTGGGTTTTGCGGTTGCCTTGCATTAGAGCCGTCTGTCACTAAAACAAAATTCGCATCTTCATGTGCGAACAGGATTACGAAAACAGAAAATTGGTGATTACAAAATTTTCACTTTTTTTGCAAACGCCAAACTCAAATTTTCGTCTTAGTGCGAACAGGGCCTTAGTTAAAATTTGAAACTCGCCCCAGTTCCCTGCGCAACTCCGAAACGGCCAATTTGGTTAGAAAAGTCGAGCGAGTTATTTTCCAATCACTGTGCGTAGCCAAGAAGTGTCACAACAAGTGACATTGAAGTCAAATTGAAAACCGCTCTGCAATCTAATTTATTCCCTAAATGAAATTCAGTAAAAGTAACTCCTCCGTTACTATGAATATAGGCAAGGACATGCTTTTTAAACTTTAAATTATTTAACCATTTTATAACTAAGCCGTTTGCCTTACAGAGTCAGAACTTCGATCGTCTTATGTGGTTGAAAAATTTAAGGTGCGAAACTACTCGGTAGTACTTTCACGTGATGGTGTTCGTTTTGATGTGTTTTAAACTTTGTATCTGTTGGTAATGCTTTAGTGCTCTGCACTGCGACACTAATTGTGTTGGTAAATCCGTAAAGTTTAACCATGTAAATAAGAGCTTTCGTTTAGCAGTTTTCCTTGTGTTTCATCTTCGCTGATATTTTTAAAAGGAAAGTTTTTACCCTGACCCTCTGCAGAGGCAAACGGTTAATTTTGAGAACATTGGCCCTTTTACTGGTTCGTTGTCATTGTATAATCAACCATATTCTGTACGCTTGAACTTCTTGAGGACCTAAAACGGAGAACAGTGGAACGTCGATTTAACGAACCTCATATAACGAAGCCCTCGATATAACGAACAATATTCTTTAGCAGGAGCTTTTAAAATGCATGGAAAAGGACCTCAATATAACGAACCAATTTCGCTAGTCCCTTAGCACTTCGTTAAATCGTGGTTCGACTGTATCTTTGTTACAAAAGAGAGCACATGTGTCGACAGTAGGGAGGTTAAGCGGCGGAGACAGCAACGGCAATAAGTTCACATTCTCGCTGTTGTAACTGGAGAAAACCTTGAATAATTAGGACATTTCAAGTTGGTTTTTTGCCGCAAACGGCGAAGAGCGACTGTTTTTGCTTATTATGCCTTGTTTTGTGGCCGTTCTTGTCGCCGTTGCCGTCTCCGCTGCTTAAGCTTCCTAGTGTTGGCTTATTTGGGGCCTGGAAAGGTCGAAAATGTCTGCATCCAAAGAAACGCCGTGCCATGCAAAGCGATATATTTTTGTAGTTTTAAATTTGTACGGTGAAATGAGTAGCTTGGTCATAACCGTAAGAAAAATTTGGATGTCAGAGTGTGTTCTCGGACACGAGTTTTGAAACTGAAAATTTGTCCAAGCAACGAAGTCAAGGTACAGCCTGCCCTGTATCAAGCGGTTAGCCTCGATAAATGAGCAAGAGGCCGCTTGTGATGATTTCATCAAAGAAGTTATAATAAAATGTTTTTTTTTTCTATACTTAACATAGTTGATTATTTGATCTGGTACCTATCAAATTCACGAAGAGAAAACGAAAGATACCACTTTCGTGAAGGAGGTCTGGATACGTGGCCACAATTCTTATAAAACTGGGTGAACTTTTTCCCTGAATTTCTTCAGACAAAAATTGGCTGCACCTCGTTTTTTTTTTTAATTGTTTGTTTGTTTGTTTTTGACCCACTTGTCAGAATTTGAAAATCCCGTAAGCGATCATCCAAAATATGGAGCTTCAGTGTCGCTTACGGAAGGCCAGACAACAAGGGACTCACAGGGAGTCTACATTTTGAGTCCTCGGCATGTAGTAATGCACTCACTGACGTCAACCGGAAGTGAGGTGTTTTCTCTTTTTCCTCGCCTTGCTGCTACCACATTTGTATTACCAAGTGTCTTTCCTCTTATAGAGACGATTTACTTCAAAAATTTGTGCACAACAACTGCCCAAAAATGAGAAACGTCCAGTTCCGGTTGCAGTACGCCGCTAAAAAACGGCTTTGCTTAAACTCCCCAATAAATGGCAGAGGTTTACTCCTTACTCTGATTTCTGGATCAAAGATCAAAATGAGTTGTAATAAATTTTGGCTTCAAACACTAGACGTGTAAATGTGCAAGTAATTCAAGAATGACTTCGATAGAAAAATCAGTTTTAGAGCAGTTTTCAATTGAGTCGAAAGTATTTTTTTTGCTTTCGTTTTGCATTGCTTCGCTCTGATTGGCCAGGAAAACTCGCGCCACTTTCTGAACCAATGAGAAGTAAAACCAAAACCAATCATGACTCACTTCAAATGTGTTCGCGTGAGTCAACTCAGGGGGTCCGGGGGCATGCTCCCCTGGAAAATTTTAAAATTAAAGTCCCCTGAAATGGCTAGAAATGCATTAAAACTAACATGGTGTGGTGGAAAATATACTTTCAGCAACAAAAAGCGGTGTTGTAAAACAAGAATTTTTACCTTTTCGCTTAATCAACTAATCATAACTGGAAATTAGTAACGTATCCACAAAGCTCAACACAACATACGATTGCCCTCGAGACGTTGTACTGTTGGAAAGTGGGGGAGGGGGGGAGGGAGAGGCTAAAGCCCACCAGCCCCTCCCCCTGCGCGGTGCCTGATAATCGCTGATATACCGTGGCCGCTAGGCCAATCAAAGCTTTGGGAATTGCATTATCCAAAGATCCAATTTGCTTTATTTGAGTCGGAGGTTAGTGCTCATGAAAAATGGAGACATTTTGCGAAAGTTATGTTGATTCGTGCCTTCGCGCATGCACAAAAATAGCTAAACCAAGGAAGAAATGAAAAGCGGAAATGAAATAATTAAAAGAATTAAAGAAAAAAATATAAAGATTTAAGCAATATACTACAAGTTTCTATGGCTTATAGGCTGATAAACCACTTGGGATGTTGGAAGAACACTCGAAGAATTCGTAAATCACTCGCCTGCGGCTCGTGATTCACGAATTCTTCGAGTGTTCTTCCAACATCCCAAGTGGTTTATCAGTCTATAAACAATAGAAACGTGTGGTATATTGCTTTTATATAATAATTCAGAAGACGCGCGAAATTTCCATGAGTTTACTGGTACAATAAACCGCAGCTGATTGACCAATCAGAGCGCGCGAATTGACTTTGGTTGTTATACAATAATAAATCCCAGGATCTTTGTAGCCCAAGATGCAACGCGAGCTTCACCCGCCAAGTTCACTCCTAGCATGCATCGCGCGTGGAGCGTAGCCTTCGAGTAGTGAACTGCTGATAGTCCCGAGCAGAGAGGTGTTTGCAGCACAATCTTGCATCATCTGTGCTTTTTCCAACGCATCCATTCGTGATGGATGTGGAATACAGCATAGGAGTGAATAATCGCTTCTGTTTGTTAAATTTTGACGACGAGGATCCGGAAGATATCCTGCCAAAGCAGGACAAGAAGGACGAGACGTCGAAGAAAGACAAAGCTAAGAAACAGGAGAAGAAACCAGCGAAGCAGCCCGCGAAAGAAACAAAACCAGCTGTTAGCAAGAAAGATGCTGTTAACGAGGAGCCCAAACGGGAGGGTTGGTAGAATTTCGTTCATCTTGCAGCATCATGTACAACTTGTACTGTGACGCCATCGTCATGTTGTCAGTCCACATGTGTGTGTTTGCACTCAGGTGTTTTCAAACTTTCGAGTTGTGTTTTCTTTCTACCTGTCCTTTCGAATCACTCGTAAACAACCCAGATGTTTGAGTCAGAAACATAAACTGAATATTATTCGTTTAGAGAAAATCTGTCAGATGTTTTCTTCCGCAGTGACTAAAATAAGTTTACAACTTCCACACAACGCTCGCTCATAATTGCGAAATGTACGATCAAATGAATGCGAGTTTAAAACCCAAAACGGAGTTTTTGGTTGATGTTTTTCGATTGAAACATTAGCGACAGGCTTAAAAAGGTTTAAAATTAGCCTGAATCGAGAAAATGAGCAATTTTTAGCACGTGATTATATTTGTGTTATGTACATTGAGCTGTGTATGTTCTTGTTAATAATTTTATCGACTGTAAGTTGTAGCTTTAATTTCTACTTGCTCGCCTTCGGAAGACTTTTGTGCAATTAGACATGCTCTAATGCGTTTGAACTTATGTGTTTTGCAGAGAGAACCGAAAGCAGACGTGGTGGTCGCGGAAAAAGCGATGTAAGGAGAGAAAACGAGAAAAATACGCGTCTATCGAACGGGCCCAGCGAGAGACGAGACCGTGATGAAAATGCGCCGAGAGAGAGACGAGGCGGTGGATTTGGCGGCGGTTTTAACCGCAGGAGAGAAGGTTCCCAGGGAGATCCAGAGTCCCCTGATAAGGAAGGAGGTGACAGAGAGAGAGGGGGCTTTGAAAGGGGAAGAGGAGGCAGAGGAATGCGAGGTGGCGGAGGTAGAGGGGGCCGTGGGGGATTTGGCCGCGGCGGAGGCGGCGGCGGAGGAGGCGGCGGCTTCGGGAGGAAGCGAGAATTTGAAAGAAGAAGCGGAAGTGATCGGTCGTAAGTTTTCATTTTATGAAAAACATCCTTTGATTTGCCTCATATCCATAATCACTTGTTAAAAAGTCTCTCACCTACACTGAAGTTAAGTTAAAAGCTGAATTCATATTTCTATCCCATGTCATTGGGTACAGTTTTTTCTCTTTCTATTTACGAACTTTGGAACATGAAGCTGTGTTTTCACAACCTGACCTTCGTTTGTTTATACAATTTTCACACAATGCTGTTGTTGTTGAGCTATGTTGAAAACATTTTTCTTTCTCTAATCAGCCATGTTTCTCTGTAGAAAGCATTCCAGTGTGGAACAACACATTGCTCTGAAGTTGACTTTGCAAAATCCTCAAATTCCACATGTTTGAATTTCTATTGACATATAAACACATGTTGATAGCAGGGAATGGTTTAATGTGAAGACCAGTAATTAAACTTAGCCAGCATGGAAGTTAACATCAGGGGCTTCATGACATATTCTCAACCCTTTGGTTGTCAGTGACAAAGGAAATGGTCAAGGGATGGATTTATTTGTAGCGTGAGTTTATCACTGATGTATTTCCCTGTTCAAAAGAGCCAGTGGTCCGAAAAGCTAGACCAATGGCGCTTTGCCGGGTAAATACAACAACCACAAATTTTTGCTACTAGGAAGTCCACCTAAGTTATTTCAAGGTTCTCAGAGGTTCGAAAATCACTACTTACAGATTGCAAGTTCCTTTGCTATGAAAACAAGGCAATATATAATTATTTCAATTTTGTTAAGAGTAGAAAGGGCATGTGCAATTACCTTGTGAGAAAAGCAAAAAATTGTGGGTGGACAGGGGAATGAAACCACTCCCAAGAATACAGATTCTAGGTAGAAGTTTAAGTTGTGAAGTCTTGTTTGTGTGGTTGGATGTGTCAGCTGATCTGTTAGTCTAGCAGTATTGGAGGATGAATCACAGAGTCATTCTGTCACCAAATTTCAATTTGGATTTTGAACTATACAGTTTTTTCTTTTAGATTGTAAGCTCAACTTGATAAAGATTTGTTACTCTGTATCAGCAATTTCTGGACTCTTAGTCTCAAAAATTGGTAGTAATTGTGGCATCAGATTGCTAGTATGATTCCAAGTCCAATACTGTCAGGTTAGCTGGTCTCATTGTCTGACAAATTTTTGTTTTGTGTGCATCAGTCTTAAATATCCATTTCTATTCCACTTCAAAAACAAAGCACGACAAACCAAATCCTGTACAAGCCTGAATTATATTTCAGGCTTTCTTTTTGCAACTGCTTAACTTGTGTTCACTACTGTGACAATTTAACATTCATTCTTTTACCAGTTTACCTGTAGTTCTTATTTTAGAATTTTCCTGCATTCACTATCAAATGTTGAACTCTGTCACTTGTCAAAAATAGGGTATTGTTTTCATTTCAATTTCTTACATAACACTCGAGCTCTTGTCGAGCCACGTTTTCTCTTCCTCAGTCTGAAACATTTCTGCATTGTAAAAGAAATTTGTCCTCTTCTTGTGGTCTAGGGGCCCCCGACTGGACAATTCAAGTCGCGGGGACAGAAGGTTGGACATACATGTAACTTTAAATGCAAATCCATTCCTAGCCAGCTAACTCTGCTTTTAAATATTTAAGCGGCTTAGTGCATCACTCTAACATTTCAGAAGTAGTGTTCTCTTTTATAGGGACATTTGCCTTGTAAATATGATCACTCTTTAGTTCCTTTGTGAAGATTTAAATTAACTACTTTCAGAAACCTTGAATTATATAGAAATAAACAAGGCCATATTGTGCTTAAAAATGTTTGTTAAATATTATTCACAATAGGACTGTTATTGAGAAAATATAGATGGCTTGCTATTTTTAAAAACAATTTTAATTTTAATTTCTCAATAAGAGAATGATTGAAAACTAATTTTTTTAGTTTAATTCTAAAGTAACAAAAACAGGAAACTCAAAGGAAACTGTGATTCTGTGCTCTGAATTCAAGGGAGAGATCAGACTGGTGTGCTCTGTGAGACAAGCTAAACAAAAGAGCAGAAAAATAAATATTTATAGCCAATTAAATTAAAATTTAAATGGAAACAGGAGCTTGAAATTTTATTTAGGTGAGAATTTTTGAAACAAGTAATGCTAAATGAAATAGAGTGTGTTTGGTCTTATTTCATATTCCATATTAATATAATTTGTTATGAGCACTTTAATCACAGCCAGTTTCTTTGATTCACACTAATTATGGCTAATCAAATTTTTTTTGTAAGCTTATCATGAATACAAATTAAGTTCATAAATGCAACTATTTTGTGTAACTTCACTGCCTTTTTTTTCTCTGAAATATCTGCAAAATGCCCAATGATTCTCACGTAAATTTAAGTGATATTCTTTTAAGTTGCATCTTGTTGGTGATAAAACAATCCATAATGTGAAATAGCTGAGAAAATTCCAGTGGTGTCTTTGCATGGATTTAGAAATTTATGTTCATATCAAGTGCTTTACTTGCCATTAAGCTGGTAGAAGAGCATGTGTAAGATTTGATTTTAGATTCAACAGTTCCCTTGTATTTCCAAGAGCCTGTGTGGCTTTGTAACACACAGACATGTAATGCAAGGTTATACCTGCTACAATTTTTTGCAGAATGAAATTTACAGTGATCGAAATGTAGTATTAATGATATGTTGGTTGCTTTGCTTTTGTAGTTCAGTGAAGCCCCAAGAAAAGCGTGATGGTGGTGGCCAGTATAACTGGGGCAATCCTACAGAAGGAGGAAGGTAAAGCGTTTGATCAGTTGCTTGTAAGGAAAACAGTTGTAAATATTTCCAGGGGGGAAAAAGATGTGGTACATGCCAAGCAAATGCTAACCCAAGTTGACTTGAGACAGAGTTTTAAATCGAGTGTTGTAAAACCAAAACCAAAGCAATTACTCCAGCCAATTACAACAGACCAAAAAAGCACAGTAATCCAATCAGAATTTTTATACTCTGATCCTTTCCCATTACACAGAGTCTTTGTCCCCTGGTATCTAGGGTTTTATTTATGACAGTCACTGGAATGTTTCTGTTCTATGATTTTAGTGAAGATGCGGAGGTCTTCCCCCAGGCAGAGGTGACAGACTGGGTAGAAGGCTCTCCTGATGCTGATGCTGCCAAGGAAACTCCTGAAGAGTGAGTTTGTTTTCCTGCATACGATTAACGACTGGTATACTTGCTAAAACTGATTTTTTGAAGCAATATTCCTCAACTTTTGTACAACATAATTTTAAAGCACTAAAAGATGTTACCACTCCATGGCAAGATTTAATGGTCCAATATTGAGGATTTTATTGATTTTATTATGAAAGGTGTTTGTCATCGTGATTGTCATCATCGTCATCATTGATTTTGTTGACCAACTAAAACTTGAAAAACTATATACAATATTGTACACAGCACCATGGGAAGGTATTACACAGTGGCTTTCACTTGAATTTTCATACATTAGGTTTTTCAGTATCAAGTAGGCAGGGAAGTATGACAACTCAAATTTTAACAGAATTTTGCTTTCCTGAGATTGTACTGAGTGAGTGTACCTTTGTGTAACATGTCACAACAAGACGCTCTATGAGCGTTAACTCGGGATACTTTTTTGTTCCAGAAGCCGGACGTACGCTTCTGATTCTCGAAACTATCCGTTTTGGGTTCACGTAAGACCTTTTTGTTCACGTTCGAGCAAAGCTCGTTAAACCGTTTTGAGAGTTGCCATCAATATTCCTTGTCAGCTGTTGTTGTTTACTTCTAGATTAAGTGGCAACATCTGGAGTTTTTTCTCTCTGCGAAGCTTGAAAACAAACTTGAAAACACAAGGCGAATCGTTTCCGTGTATGTGACATGTCCAGATGTCACGCATTGTAAAAAGCACTTGAAATTCAAACTGCTCTATTTTCAAAACAAAGCGTGTTACTTGGCTTAAATGTCATTTACCTGATGAAGGTAAAAAATCTAAATGTTTAATTTTAGCTTTTTTTCTGACGCATGTGAAAACCAAAAATTCGTAAACTTGTCTCTAAATATAGATCTGTCACAGCGATTGAGTTGTGGTATAACCCGGATCAAATTACATCAAAACAACTTTGCGATTATCTAAATATAGAACTGTCACAACGTTCTAATTCGAGTCGATACTCACAGCATGTGCGAGGCTTCCAACATTGTCTTAAATTCAGCAAACCTTTTCACACGGACAGTCTGTATTGTATTAAAATCCAGTTTCACAACTTTACAAAGATATGTGCAGGAAAATTTGTTCCGCGGTCGAAGTGGATTATTTAACCTTGAGAGTTCACTTGCGGTCACGTATTAAACAGATTAAATCGAAGGTATCACATTACGAAAACAACTTTGTGCAAACCTGTAACTTTTCTGTCACAGCATTCGATTTCGACTTGTGATATCGATTACACGTGCGAGGCTTCCAACTTTTTCTTAACACTCGGCAAACCTTTACACGGGGACAGACTGTGCTGTCTTAAAATATCTAGCTTCACAACTCAAACACGATGAATTTGCATAACTTGTAAACAACCGTCGCGTGATGTTAGCCTTTCGACCTTTGGACTATGTGGTTTGCTTTAACCAATGAACACACCGCCACGTGCCTGCTATTGTGCATTGGCCAATCCAAACACCGGAACGCAATTGTGTTGGGCATTTTGCTGCACAGAAAAAAAAAAAAAAAAGACTGAAATCTGACACATTTTATAACTCGGTATACTTACAGTATCCCGAGTAATAAACTGTAGCGCAGTTACTAAATGGTCACTTGGAAGGATTTTATTCAGACTTGATAAGTAGTAGCAGCTTGTCTGGTCTGTGGTATTCTTTGAAACCACTCGATTTGCCTGCATGTTTAATACTTAAACAGTTTACACATTATAATTTGTTACTGTATGGCCTGATCGTGAGATAACTAACTAATGGTTTTTTAAACTTTTTTCTAATGAAGCACATTAAAATGAACAATTATGCTGCAAAATCACTTGGGATATTGCCTGGCTAAAATCAGGCGATGTTCTGCAACATTGAGCAAGATAATTGTTTTTGTGTTTATTGCAAAAAAAATTGGAAAATCCACCAGTTTTCTCTGCGAGACACAAATTAAACAATTAAACAAGACTTACCTGTAAGTTAAAGTTTGATTGGAATTCTATCTGTCACCAAGCACTGAGGGATTAGTGTTCTGTTCAGATTATCAAATCCTTCTCGCATAACTGTTAACATGACCTGCATATCAGCAGAAGTATGAGAGGCGCCAATTATGGCTCCATGCTCTGTTGCTTGTTCTTCAGTGTTTACAGATGAAGAGAGGATATTTTCAGCCGAGTCTTGCTTTCTCTTCCTCCCTGAATTCTCTTTAGCCATCTTTTGTTCTTGTGTATTGATTTCTGTACTTTTTCCCTTCATTTCGAAAAGCAAATTATTGCTTCTCGATAGACAAGTACCGTTTGCTTTCAAAGGCGGCAATACACTGAGTTCGCGCAGGCGCAATGCTATCTCACATGAGCCCTCAGTGTGGTGACAGGATATAATTTAAGTTTATCGTAGGATGTGTGTTGAGTGCGCACAACGAATATTTAACATGCAATGATCATATTTGGACATTGTTACAATATGTTGAATAATATCTGTAACCTTACTGGCAAGGTTATACTGGGTGTTGGTTTATCTGAAAACCTTATTTTCGCTTGTTTCTGGTTATCCAACAACATTAAGGTACTCAACATCTCTGCTTTGATGTCACATTTTCACAAACTAATTGGCCCAGGAAGCTCGGCAATCTCAGAGAACAACTCTTGTAGAAGAGGAACTACAGTGTATTTTTGTGCTGAGACAAAATAATTAAGGAAAGTTTTGAGTACAATGGACATAAATTTCCTACAAGCTCTTGTTCCCCCAAAAAAAACTGGGAAAAAGGAAACTGTCCAATAATTTAAAATCCTGCCATTAAAGTTACATGTCAGTTCTTCTACTTCCACTTTATTGGCTGATAAAGCATGCAAAGCATCAGATCAGTATAAAAGTAAAATTAAATTAAATGATGCTATCAAAATAGCAATTCTAAATAATTTAGAAATAATAAAACAGTCTAAAACCACTCTCCAGTTTTGATCATATGATTGTGCAGCATAGCCATAAATTTAACTGTCCTATGTCAACGATACTCCTAGGGAGGTTATTCCAGCGGATGATAGCCCAGGGAAAGAAGCTATTAGCATGTTGATTGCAGTTTGAATGCAGTCTTAAAAATAAATTGTAGTTGCCACACCTTGAGTTAAGAGATAGAGGCATTAGATATCTTTTGATTATGTAACCACCAATGAAATACCAGGTGAGCTTTCATGTGAAAAGATCACCATTGCTGTGGCTACATAATAAATTGCGCCTTCTGCAGCAAAAGTGAAATGGTTTGCTATTTCATTGGTGTTTATGTAATAGGGAGTTTAAGAAACAAGGTCTTGACAGCAATGAAAACGTCATTTCAAAATATATCTTCTCGTTAATGTAGCACTTTCGCAATTATTCCAATTTGTTCAACTTGTAAAATGTCGGCAAACTATCCAGGAACTAAATTTCTATGAACGTTAAAGTAAAGAAAAAGACAGAAAAATTTGCCGTCGTGCTCACGTTCTCGCCAAAACGTCAAATGTGGTCATTTTGTGTTGTTTTGCAGAGGACGGCAAAGAAATGTACCAAAATGTAAAATGCATGTGCAGAGTGATAGTTTTTGCTCATTAAACCTATTGTTTTGTGACGTTCCAGTTGATTTTCCCGTCCTCATTTCTTAAACTCCCTAACAAGTAGAACATTACATGGCCACTTGGAATATACGAAATTTTTCTTCTCACGTTGAAAATTATTTCATGCGTTTGCTGCGCTCACTCTTGAAATACTTTTCAACACTCGAAGAGAAATTTTGGCCACGTAATATCCTTTATCTCTCTCTTTCTCTCTCTCTTTTAAATGCACCAAGTCATTCTTATGGCCCTTGTGATTTTTCAGTGCTCCAGGAGAAGATAAAGAAAATGAGGAGACAAAAGAAGAGGAACCACCCAAAGAGATGTCTTTAGAGGAGTGGAAGAAACTTCAAGAAAAGGAGCGCATGAAGTCCTCATTTGAGCTTCGCAAGGCTGGTGAAGGCGAGAAAAAAGGAATGTGGAAAGATACAAAAGTGTTTAAAAGATCAGATGACGATGAAGCAGTGTTTGCATCCAGAAGAGTGAGTACAGATGAACTTTTGAGGTCAACATCAGCAGTCGGCATGTGATTAATTATCTTGACAGTATCACCTCACAAATTCCATGTTCGCACTCTCAGGCAGTCTGTTGGAGACCTCCAAGCTGAGACCATTTTGTTCGCCAGTGCGAGTCAAAAAAGACAAAGCAATTACAATTGTCATGATCATTGCCAAGTTGTCAAGTGCTCTGGTAGTGAAGAGGTCTAGTTTTCATTCTAATTGTTAGATCCAGACCCAAATGAATAGCTCATCAACATTCCCACTTAAAATTCATCATGAATTTGCTTAGTTCTTCCTGCAGTTTCATTATTCTTCTGTTGTATGGAGATAAATTCTTAATGAATGGCATGTGCCATCGGGCAGCCATCTTAATTTTCTTTGAAAGCATATTTCTTCAATCAATATTTTACGCTAGGTGACCTGGTGAACAGGTCTGGTGAACAGAAGGTTGCCAAAAGGCAACTTAAAAAACAATTGAGTTTGGAGCTCTCTATTGAAGATAAGAATGCTGTTGTGTAGCCAACAAGCTTCCTGGTTTGCTGTTTGTCAATGGGTTGTCATAATCCTGCTCACTCTGTATATTTTCTTGTTTGTGTCTTTTTTCTACTCTTTCTACCTTTCTTGCAGCTATTTGAACTGAAAGAACTCTCTAAATTAAGGATTTCATATTGTAAAGCAAATTGATATGTATGTGTTCATTTTCAGGTCATTGAGGAAAAAATTAAGACATCTGGCAGAGTCAAGCAAATTGTTGACATCCCCATGGATTTCAAAGGCACTTCTGAACCACGTAGAGGTGGGCGTGGTGGTAGAGGCGACAGAGGAGGCCGCGGAGGACGTGGTGGCCGAGGTGGAAGAGGCCGTGGATTTGGATACAGTAGCCGTTCTGATGGCAGTGAAACTGCAAGTTTTGACTTGAATGCTGCAGAGGAGTTCCCTACCCTGGGTTAAAATGGTGTTTGTCAAAGACCAAACTGTGTTCCTAAAGACTTGCTGCATATACTCAAGGAACCAGGAAAATTTTACGTGCATCTTGAGCAATAGAGCAGACAATTTTTCATGACTCATTCAATAGTTACTTGTATGGTAACTCAGCATTTGTATGGGACTTCAATAGAGGACAGCATTTCTTAATAACGTAACAAACAGGTGTCCGTGAATAAGGACACAACCCCAAGTGGTACATAGTCGTATTGTTCTTCGGTTGTGTATTGTCTGTTTGCTGTGGTTCTTTTCTTGAGTTGAGTGTGGAGATCCTTTTAAGGTAATTTATGAACTTGTGGTATAAAAAAGTAAGCTCTGAAAAATACCAGTGGAACTCTTGTTTTCCAGTTGAAGCAATGCTTTTTCTTGTTTTGTGATATAGTTTTTATGTATTGAGCTGTCCTGTTTACATTCGAAGGTGGGCAGGCAAAATACACATGAGAACATGGCATGCGCGTTTCCATTCACCTCTGCCAATTCCAAGAGGAGAGGGGCTCACATATTCCAGAATTAATTCTCAGAATGTGGCATTGTGGAATGACTCCCAATAAAAATATATTGATGCATAAAATCTGCACCAGGGCTTCAGCTACTTTGCACAATTTTTCAAGGATAACCTTTTCAACTGTCCATAAATGAATAGCTCTTTTCAACATGGCTACCTGTAGATCTGAACTCATTTTACAGATTATGTACTGTAATTCTGAAAAACCCTTTCAATTCAGTGTGGCTGTGGTGCAGATGTCGGAAAGTTTGGTATTTGCATTGCTCATGCTGAGGCCGTGTGTAGAACGTTTCCTGAGCTACCTTACTCGACTGGGCCAGATTACCAGCTGCTGTTCTGGAAAATCAGCCCCCCCCTACCCCCGGTGGAAATAGAGCCTATACTGCCATCCCCTCCCTCAGATGTTAAAGGGGCATTGTCACGTTGGGTCTGTACCCAAAAACGTGTTTGCAAAGTAGAACGCTCAAAAAATTATGCACTTTTCCAACAAAGTACTTAACATGTGCATTGAAACTATTTGCGGTTGTCTATTGCCCGGATGATGAGGAGGAAATGCATTGCAACCATGGATTAATACTACTTCCTTTTCCGACCAAGAAATAATTAGAAGTCTACTTCTTCGTGTTAACGCCGTTCGTGTAATGGAAAAAGTACTTCCTCACGATTTGAACAACTTGTGACAAGAATTGCAGTGAATAGCCAACTAAAATCTCGGATAGTTCTCTAGGTAACATGTATGTGTCTAGGCTCCCTCATGTGCTTTGAACAAAAACAATCCTTTTTGTAGTAGTCAATTGGAAAGGGTTGTAACATTTTTAACTGGAGGCGTTTCATCCTGATTTGTAAACATTTTTGGCTACCTCTTGGTGTTAGCGACGATCAGCCGGGATGATCATTTTTGCACGCTACGATGAAAACAAAGCGTTTTCAAGCAACGATCTTGTCCTGGGACGAAATTGTTTTACGTTTTGCACGGCTTAATGCTCATGTTATCAGCTTCCCCGTGGGGTCGACTCCCGGGCTAACCAGTGGGGTTGTAAAATCAGTCAAGCAAACTTGAGGAATATCCTCCGGGTTTTGGGGAATCTTGCAACGCAACGTCCCCTGGGTGAGGCTTGTGTTCTGCTGACAATCCCCCTGACATCCTTCACAAACTCGTGAATTCCCCCAGCCCCTTAATCTGATCGTAAAACAATGTCGACTCGGACAAAGAATCCCTTCCATCTCCTTGTATTCCCTCACATATCTCCCTGGTTGGCTCGCAGGTCGACCCCACGGGAAAACCGATGACGTGCATAAATCGCCGTAGCTTTCCAGTCAACAAAGACTTCCACAGTAGGACGAATCCTTTTAACAAGAGACCGCGAGAAAATCTTCTCTAAAAATATTAATTGCAATTACCAGAAAATGACAGAAACACTTGGCCTCTCAAATATTCCAAGGTTATCTCCGGATCTTGCCGTATTTATTTCAAGTGTCTTTTATTTCATTGTTCTTATTAAATCCTTAATTTCAATTCATTTGCATATTTCAGTTCCGTCTGTGTCGTTAAAAGGAAGCTAAGATTTTTGTGAAGACTGTGTTCTGTGGAATTTTGTTTAATTCCTAAGAACCGGACAATCTCTTGCCCCCATATTTCGCCTGTAGTAGTATTTATAATAATACATTTACGAGGTCTCTACTGCTAGGTATAAATAAAAGACTGGAATGTCATGTTATTGTCGGCTCAGTCACGAGATTAAATGTTGGCGGAAGTAGAGTGCAGTTTGAATTGACAATGTTTCCCAGTTTATGGCAGATAGACTTATCAAGCAATGTATCGTATTTCAGATTGCCATCTCGTTATGCAAACAGCCTTGAGGTTTCTTCCAATAAAATTTCGTTCCTTTGAACTTGATCAAGAGATCTCCTTCCTTAATAAAAGCAAACTTCGGCTTTTTCATACGGAAACGGGTTAAACGGCGACAGACAAGCTTGTGAATGGGTATCCTTTGAGCTTTCACATTTTCCTAGCTAACAGGGAAAGGTCTTCAGCAGTGCGAAGATGTTTGGGACATTTTTAATCCACTTTTCTGCCAAATTGTTGCCAAATTCCGGGTTCACTGACTGACGAAATACTGTAGTCAACCAATGTAAACAAGGTATGTGGGATGAGATTAACGACCTCGCACAGGCCTGGGTTATGAGATCGTTATACCAGGGATCATTCGGGTGTAGGGGAATCGTTTTGTTCTTTATTTAGAAACTGGAGATACAAACTCGTCAGATCATAACTATGGTCAGATGTTGGGATTACAAATTAGGCATCAGAATCCTCTCAAAATTTCTGCAAAAACTAGGATCAGTGATGAAAATGCATCCCTCCTCTTAGTCGTTGTCGTTTGCCCAGGGGATCATTGCAAGAACGCGCCTTCGCAATTCCTTGTAGTAACTCGCTTTAGCAAATTTATGTTGGGCGCGAATGAACTTTTCAGTACCTCCCTATCGTCAGATAACGTTTAAACTCGACCCTGTTATCAAAGTACAGACGCTTGCTACTGTCCACGCTGTAGCCGTCTTATATTTGTTTGTTTCAAGTGGCGTGGTCTTTGGTGATCATTTATCCCCAGAGCTTGAATTTTTGATCAAGCAGTGATTCGTAACAATATGTAGCCTGCAGAACAGGCGTTATTTTTTGCGTATTTCAGACGAGTGGAGGCCCCAGCGATGCGTGCCTGGAGCGCGAGACACGCGCAAGGGCACTTGCTTGAAATACGCCAAAAAAAAATATAACACCTGTTCTGCAGGCTAAACAATATGTTAAGTGCTGATCACTGTTGGGTCAGTTAGGGTTAACATATGCCAAGACCCCAACCCCTCCCTCCCCCTGCTCACCCCCTCCCCCGTCCCCCGCTCGCTGCAAAGCTCCTTTTCATAGGCACACCAAATGGGACATTCACGTTTGATGACAAGTTCCTTTCAGAAATCTCAATGGCGAGGTTGGGGTCTGGCGACCCGGTGTGAAAATTACTTGTCTGAACTTTGAAATTTCCCTCTGTTTGGGTTCAATTAGTTTTCTCATGAATAAATACGCCACAGGTCACTCACATCTGACCATTTTCAGTTTTTCTGTTTCTTGCTTTCTTTTTCTTTCTTTCTTTCTTTTTGAATAGCCCCACACCAGTCTCATGTTTTGATTGGCTTTCATTCGTGTAGCAAACTATAAAAGTAGCTATTTGATAAAATGGCGGCAAAGCTACTGTCGTTTACTGCGACTTGCCAAGGGCTATGTAAGTTGTTCTTTAGACAGTGTTAAACTTTCACCTGGCCATTCATAAGGCATCCTTTGAGTTGGAAATTAATTTCAAGCCGTACAAATTGTTTGACGCGAGCGGCCGGTGTGACGATTTAACAAGGAAGAAAAATGGAATCCTTTACCAAGCGTTCAGATGGCTTGAAGGATGGCGAAATTAATGGTTTCGCCGTGAAAGAGGGTGCTAGAGGAGACAGCCATTATACTACAAAAGATTCGACGGAGGGAAGTGAACCAGACTTAACTGTTTTTCCAATGCATACGTTTTCCCACGTTGAAGACAATGATTTCGAAGTTATTACGTTGCATCCTGAAAGCGGGCAACAGCTGGAAGACGACACAGCAGCAGCCACATTTTTAGTGGATGGTAAGGATTGTTTACTCTTAGAATAAATAAAACTCATAGCGCAAACTGAGGGCGAGAAAACGTCTGTATAACAATAAGCTTCGGTGAGCTTTACTTTAAAACAGGTTTTCACAACTTTTTATAAAGTGACCGACCCAGCGACAAAATGTCAGCGTTTATCAATTTCTATCGCTTTGTCAACGATTTCGACTTATTACTGTTTTAAATATCCATAAGGTTATTTAAGGATATATACACTCCGTTTATTTATAAAGTGGTCACAGTCTGAACTCATCTCCTGAGAAAAGACCAAACTCCACGTGTTTGTCTTGCGTAACAAGTTATTGCGTAAGAAGGAAGCGAACTGGCGAAAATAATTATTATAAGCTTAAAATAAACTTGGATGTTCAAAGTACTCATGATAAGCACAGAATCTTATTTTTTTGTTAAGTTCTTTCACACAGTGAAAATCGTGTGGAAAATACTGTAATCATCTTTCAAAGAACTGGACCTGAAGTGTTAAATTGAGCACATGAAACAAACGTGCTTCATCGTGAAACTCCATCTGGTTAGCCTGTGACCCCCCAGGAGTTGTAAACAAACGATCTGAAAATCAGCTTTTACCTACATTAACCCGCTTACACATTTTTTCTGCAAATTAACTTAACTTGCTTGGAGAGAAATACCTGTAGCTATCACCTCCAGCTACATCTTGAAATAGAGCAATTTCCTGACCACATCAGGTCATTGGTCGAGTAAACTCTATGCTTTCAGAGTTGGTGAAACCAAGGAAACATAGGTGAAAACCATGAAACTTTCGTGTGCACCTAAGGCCCAGTTCAAACGTTGAACTTCACAGGTGCCAAATCTAATGCAAAAGAGAAAAATCTATTGTTTTTGCTCATTTGCATTAGATTCCACACATGTAAAGTTTGACATTTGAACCGGGTCGAATCATTAATTATTATTAGACAAGGTATGCAAGCTTAATCTGGCCAAGTTACATTGACCTATTGTGCTATTACTGTTGTGGTAACGTAAGCCGCTCTCAGCTTGAGTTCATTTTGCCCTGGCTTGAGGATTAAAAAAAACCCAGTACATTTGATTTCACAACTCCCTAGGAGGGGCACCTGTCAATCTATCGGCAAGTATGAATTAAAGGGCTGTCTGTATGTTCTTAAAATGGTATATAGCTGTAAGGACTTTCTGTTGATTTGAATGTTCCATCTAATTTATGAAAAGTCACACCTGTCCACTTTAGGTCCATAGTACAGGGTTCCAGATATGTTTTTAGCCAGGGTGTCAACAAGGAATTCCAAGAGGTCAAAATCCCACTGCTCCCACCAAACCATTATAAATTTTCTATTGATTTGTCGGGTCATGTTGCTGACCTTGTAGGGTTTTTGACCTGAGACCCCCCTCTTATTTGGAACACTGTAGTTAGGGAAGGAGCAGGGGGCTTAAGCCCCCAACCCTCCCTCCCCCCTCCCCCCACCCAGAAGTTTTGGAAGTTGAATTGACCGTCAACCTTGAATTTTGAAACATATTGTGTCTTTCATGACAAATTCGACACAAACTACGGAATTGTGAGAGTTCTTAGTATGTATCTGACACGAATCTTTGTGTTTCTTAGCACTATTAGTACCACAGAATTTATTACCATAATATCATATCTTGGTGGGAAGGTGGCTAATAGACTTGGACAACCTTCTTGGCCCCTCTACTTATTTCTGGCTTGGTACAGACCTGCTCTTACATTTTGGTAAATCTAACCAGCATCTGATTTTTGCTGTGCCCTATGCAGCACTGTGTCCAGAAAGGACTTTTGATGAATGAATGAATGAATCTTTATTGAAATAGATGCATACTTATATAAGGTCCCAGTTATCCAAAGAGTGGATAAATCTATCTTGACTAACAGATAAAATGTATCAGTGGTGATACAGTTTATCCACTGGATAGTGGTCAACTTATCCGCTGGATAGAGTTATCCAATCTTTGAACAACTGCGTCCAGATGTGTAAGTTAACAATATTATATAATTAACAATAGTACAAATCATCTGATGATCTGATGATCATCTGACTTTGTGGCATGCTAGCAACTTGAGTGAATATATATTGTCTGCTTATACATTCATCATTTCTGAGGTGGAACGTAAGTTTTAACACAAGTTTACAATGGAGATGTCCATAGAACTAGCTTCCCTTCCTAAGAGTGAGTAACTGACCTAGGTAACTTTCCACAAATAATAGTTGAGCAGGCAAAAGCAAAACATGAGTGAGCACTGTAGTTCAAACGTGTCACAAAGGTTGAAAGCCCTTGTCTGAAAGCACTCCTCTTCAAATGAAAGTATGACAAAAAAAACAAACAAACAAACATCAAAGAAATACATTTTTGCTGTTAATACAATGTAAGTCTTTTTAACACTTGTTTGATAAGTGAAACTGAAAAATATTGGGAAGAAAACATATTTTTATTAAGAGCTACCAAAGCTTAAACCAAATACAAAGTTCAAGATTGTTGTGAATAATTATTGCTTATTGACTAATAATGTTCAATGAAAATGTGTTTTCTGAAATATTTCTCTTTGATTCATATGTACTTTTAGAAGAAGATGGACCTGGCACATCTCTTATACTTTCAAGTCACCAGGTAAAAATACATTACATTAATTTGTTACAAAAATTACAGCATTGAGCACACTGTATATTTCAATAATTTTAATATTTTTAGTTGCAGACTAATGGTTTCCAACTGCAGCCATTATGAACTTGGAAATTTCATTAATTTATGAAGTTGTTATTAGCAAAGTTTGATCACATATTTCTTGACAAACTTCTAAGTCTCTGTGGCATGGTTGGAATTCTTTGCTAAACTAACCTGAATGCTATCCTTGACAAGCCAATTGAATAGAAGAATTTCAATTAACAATCAAAGCTGCAGGGCTATCCTTACATCTGTAAGTATGCATCTTAGAGAAGTTCACACTTGTTTTGATCAACTGGTTTCGTTCAAGTTTGTAGCTACAAGCAATGATTTGATTTTGCTAGGTTTTATTTCATGGGGAAGTCTGAGTAAACTTTGTTGCTCTTGAAACTTTTAATTTAAACTGCTTTATTTTTTTCAGAAACTTAAGCCCAAGAATTTTCCGGGAGAAATTCGAGCTGGAAAGGATGTTGAAATTTTCCTTGAGCGACCTACTCTACTACTTGGACTTCAGGAGACAAGCTTACAGGGGATTGTTGATGCGATGCTGACGAAAATGATCACAAATACTGAAGGGGAGGACATTGATTTTGATAAAGCCAGGATGGCATTCTTTACACATGATTCAGGTTAGACAAAGCGGGAGTGTGCTACTGCCATCACTGTCAAATCATAAGTCTCTGACCAACCAAGCTCTCTGTAGACAAATTAACCTTTTCTTTTAAATTGGATTACATAATTTAGCTCAGTAATGCTTTTATGTAGTAGATAAAATATGAGTGGGATATCTGTATGGGCATTTACAATTATGGCTTGCCTTCAGCTCGCCATTGTAATACCCATTCAAATCTCATGCAGATATTTTATTGTGCTTGTGAAATGAAACAATGATTCATTTCGTATATCATTCACAATAGATTGTGTTTGTCATGTTAATCAGTAGAGATCTGTATCAAAAGTTAATGCATACTAATTAGCTGAGAAGGACTCTATCAAAAGTTAATACAGCAATTGATTTGAGTTGGGGTCTACATAGGTGTACATGTGACTCAAATACTACCAGTTGATTGGTCATAACTCTTATGAATTATTAATAAATTTTGTAATTAGATATGCATTTTTATCAAATGATATTGGGTGATTCCAGAAAATATCCATACCATACCACGGGCGGCATCTTGGAATTCCGAGGGAGAGGGGGGGTTTCTTGGACTGGAATTCCGAAGGCGTGGGGGGGTAACACAGTTTGGAATTCCAAAGGCATGGGGGGGGGGGGGGGGGGAATTAACAGCTCTGACTTCAGTAAATTTCCAGAGGGAAGACGGCGAAAGCTTCGCTTGAAATCACTGACCTGTTAACTTTCCTAGTTTGTAAATCAAGCGCGAACTGACCACAGAAGCAGGAAGCAGAAGTAAGCATTCATACAGATGGGTTGTGCAGCAAGCTCCACATCGAAGAGGCCTTAAAGTTGATGAATTAGCCGATTGATAAATAAAATATAACCAAGTCCGTGTTTCTTACCGATTGTCAACGATGTGTTGTTGAAAGCTCGCACCAGTCTCTCGTTTCCAAAGAGAACGCCTGACAGATTTTGTATTTCATGCCGGTGTGTGGCAAGCGGAAGACCTTCGATAGCAATGACCGAGACCAGATTCAGTGATCAGCGGTTTCAGTGAAAACATGGGTTTGTGGGGGGTGCTCATTCTCGCCGGCTCATAAAAACTGGTTGCAGTCGTTATCAAAGGATTTCCGCGGCAAGCTTGTAGCTTTCCAGACACGGTCTGTGATTGGAGAACAAAACAATAGCTGATACAACAGTTCTAAACAATGCTCCTAGCCCTGATAACAAAGAAAGCTACAGGCCATATGGATGAATGAAAATAGAGGTCTGGAAGAACTACAGGATTACTGCAGTGTGCCTTTTTGATGCGCTATTTCATTCAAAACTGTTTATGCGCAGCCAAGTGTTTTGAACATTTAGTTCTAAATAGCTTTTCTTCCTCCAAATAACTATTTATCCAGGAGCTCATCTCCTTAACCAGATGCACATTTGCCAATAGAACTGGTAGAATCAGGGAGAGGTAGAGGGTTAAGTGTCGGGATTTGATTATAATACCTCAAAAAATCATGATAATAGTAACTTTTAATTCATTTTTTTATTTCCATCATACATTTCACATGATTATATTATTTGTACCGGTATGTTATGTGTACATGTAGCGCAACAGATAGCTAAACCGCAAAAGAAGAATTCATATGATGTTATTAGAATTCTTGATGACCTGGAAAAGAAAATTCTTGTGGAGGAAAAGGAAATGCAAATGCACGTGAACAACAAATGCGTTAGCAAAAAGTCCAAGGCTTCAGAGAATTTAGAAAATGGTCCACCTACGAAATGGATGAAAACAGCAGATTCTTTATCTACGTGTACAAGGCCATGTTCACAACAGCATCGGAAAGTTCCACAGAAAATAAAAGAATCGTTTAGCAGCAAGGAAGGCGACAGCGTTTCAGTTGGAAGCAAGGTGATGGTCTTATGGACAGAAAAGGAGCTGGATGGAACGGTGTTTAAGCCTGGATGGTGTGAAGGACAAATACAGTGGCGTGATGATGACAATGACACTATAGGGATTCTTTACCGCGAAGATGCAAAAAAAGGGAAGGCGAAAGTATACGAGCTATGCCTTACACTGGCAGTTGCAGATGGCATTTTGCAAATCAAGAGCTAATCAGTGCTAAGGCCTGGTTTAAACGTCGCATTTTACATGCGCCGAATCAAATACTAATTTTAGTCGACTCAAATGAATACGTTCGGCTGATTTGATTTAAACGTCGCATTGTTTTGCGGAATAAAATTGCTGAGTGCGAGTGACGTGTTTTAAATTCCCATTCAAGCAACCATAAATTATTTAACATATTTCAGTTCAATTCAGCACATGTAAAATGCGGCGTTTAAATCAACTGTCGATCAAGTTCAGTCGCATATTTGACTGACTCGCATCGAATTGAAATGTATTGCATTTAATTGATTTAGACGTCGCATTTTACATGCACTTAATTTGTCAATTCGATTCGGCACATGTAAAATGATCTCCAGGATATTGTACTTGCATTCAAACAGTTGTTTTCCTTATAGAGCGCAAGCATCTAGCCCACTGTGATGGTGTCTAGCACAAGGAAGGCTAGGAAAGATGTGATTTTCATTAATGTTACAGTCAACAAGTTTATTTCATTTTACAGCCGTTCTGCACAAATTTCGAAATTTAATACGTCCGCTAAATGTCTCTACTGGTCATAGTCAAGTCCTAATATCAATAGCGTGGGCATTATTTTCACTATAGGACAAATATTTGCAGTTTTGTGCAAGCACAACATTTGGACTGGATTATGCGATTGCAAAACAAACTAAAACTTGTAATATAAAGACAAAATACTACCATCTGTTTATTGGTCATGTAAGTACTCACGCCGGACTATGTCTTGTTGTCTTTGACAAAGTAAAAGATTCATTTCTGTCTTGGATTCACAAAAATAAGTTTTAAATGCAGCGTAAGCATATACATTTGACACATTGTTTTCATTCCTAAGGGTTATTGTAGAAATATGTTGTACATATTTTGCTTGAATATTTTGCTTGTTAAACGTATGCTGCATAACTAAAGATCAGCAGTTACTCAATGAGCGAAATTTTCAATATGGCGGGTGATTGCACAACGATCGTGAACTTTACTTTTGTCAGCTTCCACCGGTATCAATATGATAGATATCCTGAAAATATGAAGCTAATGAATGGAAAACAAAAAGTTTTATTTAGTGGTAAGCAGCTTAAAGATAACGCTTAGAAGGAATAGCTACAGTGTACGAAGGTTAACAAACTGGAGTTGCTTGATCATCTGACTGAAAATTGTGAACAGAATTATTTTGCAGGGGGGAATAGTGCAAGTTTTCTGTTCGTTCCAAGTTTTAGGCGGTCAAACAGGAATTCCAAAGGGTCTGAAGCATAAATGGAAAATTCCGGAGGGGAGGGGAGGTTAGTGATTTTGGAATTTGTAGGGCAAGGGGGGATGAGCATTTGGGAATTTCCGAGGGCAAGGGGGGTCAAAATGCTCATGCCACCCGTGGTAGGGTATGGATATTTTCTGGAATCACCCATTTAATTATTGCTGTTTACCATCTGATATGATCCTTTACCAATATGATATAACAAGGTATGTTGCATTACTTGAGAATGAAGTAACTATGCTTACTTAATATTTTCTTTTAGTTCACAGTTTAACACAAATAATCCAAGGAACTGAGATATCTGAAGGTGGCGGATGGGAGGAAACGCAAAACTGGCTCATCGCATTGTAAGTCACTTTCAAGCTCTACAGAAGTGTGAATGCATACCATCATAATTATGACATCACCCTCCTTCCTGTTACAGAGTACCCTTGATCTCAAAATGGTCAACATGTGACTGACACTGTGCTACTAACATGGTCTTGGAAAGGCCGTATTTCTTTCAATTTTTTTATTTTCTTGGACCTTAGTGATGCAAGACATAAAACTTATTTACCAGTATTGTATGTAATGAAAACTGCAAAACAAACTGTTGTTTGGGATTGTACCACCATTTTCGAGCTACCGTGAATGGCCAACTTTTTTCTGCATTGTTACACGCTCAAAACATTCAAGTTTATCTAGACAAACATTTGCGTTTTTAATTAATTTAGAGCGTGAACATGTCAAGTTTTGACAGCTCCACCTCAGTTGAGGCAGAGCTGTCAAAACTTGGCATGTTCACGCTCTAAATTAATTTAAAAAACACCAGTAGCCCAGTGTACAGCAAGCGTTTCCATGTGGTGTCCAAGTAAAGAAAGACAGAGCAATGGGATTTGCCATGTTTTGGCCGCTTCATTTTTTGCGTAGCTGAAACATTGAAATCCCATTGCTTGGTCTTTCCTTTCTTGGAAACCTCATGGATACATTGTCTATGCAGTTAAGCCAGTGGCTGTTAGATTTGATGTCCACTATTGAGGGGGATTATCAAATGAATGCTGTGTTGCTGTTATCAGCTGAATAATACTGTATGTAGCCTGTGTCACAGAACATGTAATCTAAGCCTGGTTAGTAACATCTGCGAAGCAGTTCCAAATTCCTTGCTCTGGACCCCCAATGGACTCAATGAATTACTAGAAGTGCAGTTGGGATTTCCCTTCACCCTGATTGCATGGCTATTAATAATGGCCTTTGTTGAGCATAGTGATCATAGTGTGTACTCAAATTCTGGTTCACAGAACAAGGCATTCACTACTGCTTCACAGACGTTACTAACCAGGGTTGCATTACATCTGTGACGAAGGCTAAGTAATGTGTAAGAGCTAATTAAAGCAAATTCAAAAAGGCCAAATTGGTAAGTACAGTACCGGTTAAAGGCAAGTTGACAGTCTCTTTCGAGTCTCGATTCTCAACTCAATCCTCGATACTCGATTCCTGCGAGTTTCAAGCATCGAGGATCGAGTCTCAGCCATCGAGAATCGAGTCGAGGAACGCATCTCGCAAGATCAGAGATAATGAGCTTGACGCTTGACTGATCACTCGATAGACCTCTTGAGCAAATCGGGGATCACATCTCGAAAAGGAACTTCAGCTTCTCGAAGGAACGCAAACGATGCAAGAGTAGTCATTCAGCACGCGATATGTTTCTAAATGTGATTCAACCTCTTTGACAGATGGGCAGATTCGCAGAGATCAATGCTTGAGAAAGAACAGAATGGCCAGGGACTGACCACGCCACTACAATATCTCGCAATAAGTAACAGATGTTCAATATGAATAAAACTTAAAGTTTATCTCAGCGTTGCATGTTTTTGTCACAGACATGCATAATTTTAAGATGAAATTCAACACGCAAAGGTGTCAATACACATGTTCACTAATGGTGCTCGTTCGTAACTCGGTGAGGGTAAAAGGCGGAATGAGTTTGTGGAATGGCATGTGGCATGACTTGCGGAATCGCATAATTATGCGGAATGTAATGTATGCAAAATGGCGCAACAAAATTAATTCAACTGAAGGAGTTAATTATTCAACAGCCAAACGCAAGCTATGTAGCTGCTGATCTCGGTCACAACTACTCTCCACCAGGCTTGCTTTCGTATAAACATTACAGTTATGAACTCTTGAGGTGATTAAATTTGCCTTGAGTTTCGCTTTCATAGGATTAGCCTGTTCGCGAATGATATTTGCAGCATATTTGTGAAGCTATGAACGAAAGAATTGTTCGGTTGCGAGACAAGTGAGCTTTTGCCATCTTGTCAATTTCACAGTGTAGGTCAAACTATTTTGGCAGTTTTGAAATTTTATTTTTCCAGAGTCGATCGTAAGCGATTTAGGAACGGAGTCTGGCAGAGGCTTATTATGGTTTTCAGAGTTTTACAGGAGTCTCAAATAGGTCGAGCTGCTTTTTGTCTCGAAGACTGAACGATAAACGAGGAAAATATTATAATCAGTTGCAAACTGACTATATAATCCTATAAAGGCAAACTCAAGACAAATCACTTCAAGCGGGTTCATTTGTAAAATATTTATATCAAGTCTATCAAAGCACAAGTCCCGTGTAGAGGAGTGCTCTACACTGAAAAATTTCTCGGTCAAATCCAATTAGTTTTCAACATTTTGTTGTCACTGAGATCAGCAACTAGCTTAAGATTATTCACTGTGTTGGGCTGGCAAACGCAATTAATGATCGCGAGCTCAAATACGCAAGCTGAGATCAAGATTATTAACCGTAAAATTGTTATCTAGAGAAGGGGCTAGTTGTTGATCTCGGTAACAACAACTTGCTGAAAACAAATTGGATTTGACCAAGAGATTTTATAACATCTGATACCTAGGGTACTCGATCTTCGATGAGGTGACTCTTGAACGCGAGCACTGAGTTCAGTTATAAATTCATATCATAACAACAAATTAGCAAATTAGAGACTCTTGTAAAACTCTGAAAACCATAACTTTGATAAGCCTCTACAAGGCTCCTTTCCTAAATCTCTTACAATCGACCTCAGAAAAACAAAATTTTGTTTAATCCATTTCAAAACTGTCAAAGAGTTTGACCTACACTGTGAAATTGACAAGATGGCAAAAACTCGCATGTCTCGCAGCCGTGAACGATTCGCACAAATACACTGCAAATATCATTGACTATCATTCCTGAACAGACTAATCCTAGATCCTATGAAAGCAAAACTCAAGGTAAAATTTAATCACCTCAAGAGTTCATAAGAAGGCAAGCCCGGTGAAGAGTAGTTGTGACCGAGATCCACAGCTAGCTTCCAATTATTCTCTGTGTTAGGCTTTAGAATAATTAACTCTTTGAGCTGAATTAATTTCTTCGCGCCATTTTGCAAATGTTACATTCCGCATAATTATTCGATTCCGCAAGTCATGCCACATGCCATTCCGCAAACTCATTCCTCCTTTTACCCTCACCATTCGTAACTTTATTTTGTTGAAACAGGGATTTCTTCGACCGTTCTTAGGATTAAATTTTACAATGTAACTCCTCCAAACTGGAAACACAAAAATTAATGTGTGTAATTCGTTATGGTATGCAAATTTTCAGTTCTCACGCGTGTTATCTGTCTAGTCTATTTTTAATTCAATGTTTACTTTGTGCTATTTTTGGCCAAAGAGTGAAGATCATCTCAGCAACGTTTCTATCCAAATTATACACGTATTTCACTTCGGATGTTTCCTAGAAGTTTTACTAGTGTTCCATCGAACATTAATTTTATCAATTTATTTATTTCAAAGGCGAGGAGCGATTTTCAAAGTTGGCGTTTCTGTCCTCGTGGTTGATGAACGTTTTTGTCGAATCTTGTTCGATCAATCGCGCCAGCCTTGAATTCCTTACGCTTGCCAAGCGGCTACTGGCTAGCGACTACACTATTCGCCTACTTGTACACTGTGCATTTTCGTCGAAAAATAAGCCGCTTTCTCGAAATTTTGATCGCTTTTGATGACAGTGTTCGCAATGAACCACAGCGATCATGATTCGCTGCACTTATGGAGGAGCAGCCATATGAACGTAAATTTAGCATTGGAACTTTTATGCAGAAAAGCACAACGCTGTAACCTCGAAAGAAACTGAATGTCTTTTGACCTTGTTTTTTTTATTATTATTTATTTTTTAAGCAGTATACGATATTTCCTTGAGAAGTACACGGCGTCCTCTTGACCACGCTGTCCTTTAGCTTGAATTCGTTGTGTTGTTCAAACGGAAACTGCATACAGAACAACTGTGTTCTTTCCTCAAGAACTCGAAAGGTCGAATCACGTACTCGATGAATCGCGTACTCGATGAATAACAATAAAATTATTCCTGCGAGAATCGAGGAACGAGGATCGAGTTGAGTTTTGAGTGAATCGAGTCTCAATTCTTGACTTGATCCTCGATACTCGATTCTCGCGAGGATCGAGTCGAGACTGTCAACTTACCTTTAACCGGTACTGTAAACTTGATTCACAAAAACAACCTTCAGTCATTTTGACTGTCAACAGAGGAGAGCTGCCTTCTGTACAGCAGAGCCGTGTCGCCATTGCTCAGTTGAAGCATCCTGTTAACCTGGGAAGAACGCTAGAGGAGACTCACTTGGTGGTCCTAGTTCTTGCTCCTAGTAAAACTGTAAGTATTACCATAATATGATATGCCTTAAAGGTCAAATGAACCGAAATTTCAAAGTTTTTTTCTGAAGTCAATTTTTATTGAATTTTGTAGCTTAAGTAAGAAATAAAAATATTCTGGAGTTTCAGAGTGATCGGGTATTGAATCCCAGAGATATTGGAGGCTGAAAAATGCTTCGTTTTGGCTTTCATATTCGTAGAGCGGTCGGGTCATTTGTCGGGAATTTGTCGGAATTAACAGTCGTGACGTCACTGTTGGCGAGCTGAAAAATTGCGCGAAAATTAAAAACTACAAGTGAGTCTTGAAATTAGTGTCGTTTTCTTAGTGGAAAGCATTGTGTTTTGTGCTGCAATAAACTGCAGCAACAATTCCAAGTGTAAAGTAAGTATTTTCAAGATTCCTCATGACCCAAAACTACGGAAGGAATGGCTCATAAGACTGAAGAGGGAATCGCTTGTGCAGACCATTTTACATTTCACACCACACAGCTTCAAACAAAATCTCGTGGCAAGGAGTTCGTTCGTTCCAGCTTTAAAGCCACGAGGACTTACTTACTAAAGATGATGCCGTGCCAACTTTTCTCAAGAATAAAAACGTGGAATCCGAAACAAAACTTGGCCAGAAAAGAAGCAAAACCGACAACAATTCTAGCCCGCCGAATAACGGGACGACTTCAAGCGGCAATTCCTAATCTATTCGTTCAGCGTTTGCAAAACGCAGAAAGTTAGAAGTAGACATTTTCCATCTTGTTTGAACTTGCTGGATGCAGAGTGATCCTTTTGCTCTCTCTCGTAATTCGATCTTGTATTAAGTTTGCTGGGATGTGAAGAGCTGAGACGTCCGTGCAAACCATTGACATCCTTATCAGTGGCGTACAAATCGAATTTACGTATGTACAGTAGCCGTAAATATATTTGGCCAGAGCCTTTTACTTCGCATCGTTTCGGCAAAGTAAGCGCTTGTTTACATTCGAGGAGGATGATCTTAGTGGTTGGATAATAATATCCTAGAAAGCGGAGTAACTGTGTGTCCTCTTCCTATGCTAACCTAGATGGGAGTTTTACCTCACAGGAACAAGTTGTCTCAGATTTATAAGCCGAAAGCTAGGCAATTGCTCCAAATTGAAAATTAATTTTGTCGCCTTAATTTTGTCGGCAAGCAGAACTTCAATTCAACTTGTTCAAAATTGGTAATGCGGGATAAAAGAACATCGCGAGTATTTTCAAAACAAAGCCGTTTTTGCATATCGGGCGTGCTTAAAAGCAGGTGCTCTGTAATGTGATACTTAAGTTATAGTGCTAACATTGCAAACACTTCCATTGCGAGAAATGTAAACTGTTTTTTTTTCTAAAGAAATTAAAAAAACCCTCGTCCATCCATCCATTTTTGTGCACTGACATTTGTGGTCAGTTACCTCGAACTTTCCCGTCACTACTGTTTGACAATTTACGCTATTGAATAATCAAGTGAATCAGCTTTAGTTTTATTCGCTCGCGCATGTGATTATTTCGCTTGAATCGAATCAGGATGCAACGTTCTTGCTTTGTTTACAAACGTTTGGTTATTTCGTAGGTCACAAGTAAATAAACTTGATAAAATGCGTTCCCTATACTTTTTTGGCTGTATATTTATGCACGGATTTTTGTTCTTGCCAGTTTACTACAACTTCGTTTTCGCTCCACATGTATTTCCTTCTAAAGTTACTTTCAGTTTATGGTGCGTCTTTTTACCAAATGTTGCTGAGTTGGGGGTGCGTTTTATAGCCGAGTGCGCGTTATAACCGATGAACTACGGTATTTTCATGTGGAAACCTCTCTCTATTTGTTTTTACCAAACAAGATGACAGCTTCTCATGTATCCAATAGGTATATTGCCTTTTGGCAACATATCTCTATGTACTGACAGAAAAGAGGAAAAACATACTCTGAAACCTTAGGTGACAAAATTTTCACAAACTTTATCCTCATTTGGTTCATAAAATTCTTAGTGGCATGAGTTATATACCCTCTGGAGGTATATAATATTTCATTTTACAGTCAAAGGACATAATTTATCATCTAAGTGTTTTTATCCTAAAGGAATACTTGATTTGTTTGGCAGCAGTTTTGGTGGTATGATAAATATATGTATCTGTACAAATGGTACAAGTAACCACATCTAGATTGGATGGAGTTTATGGGACAATGAATTATGTTAAATGTACATCATGCAAGTTATTGCAAGTAGTGAAATGATACATAAAGGTATAATAAAAGAATATATACCAAATGGAAAACTTTCAGGGAGGTTGGTAATGGCCATGAGATCAGATGTTTAGCCTGAGTGTGCAGCCCACCCATTCACAAGCTTGCTCATTTCTAGACCACATTATGACTATGCTCTTTCCCTTGCCATTTTAATTCTGACAACAATCCCACATAATTCATGCATTACCTAAAATCAGAAAATTTTTCGAGACACATACTTATGTTGGTGATGGGCTGACAAAAAATATGACAATGTTTACAAGCATACACTATACATACCCATTTAGTGGCTCATTATCAATCGGGCCTTCATTCTCTAGATACTGGTTATAAGTTATCAAAATAACAGCTGCATTTGTGCACACAGCAGTAAAATTCTCATTCTCAGTAATACAGGACATGGAATGTGATATCTAATCAGATGACTTCATTGCTGAGATTTCACGACAGCAGACACTTTCCTGCCCAGTTTGCATGGGCACACAGTTTCCACGAATGCACCCGCATTTTAAGCTCAAGTCAAGATTGTAAAGAAAAGTAAACATTTCATTAAAAAAGCATATAAGACTTAATTACTGGCATTTTGTCAATTACACGGATAACCCTGTTACAATGACTGTACATGTTATCTAGCCTTTGGGATTGTTCACGCAGTGTCATCGGAATGAAATCGGACTAAAAAAAAAACAGCTGCATGGAAATTATGCTATTGCATAACAATAAACAGTGAAAATGTACAAAAACAAACACAGGGAACAGATAAAATGCGTGAAATGAAAGCGAACAGCATGAAGTTGTAATTCTACGGCGACCTTTTCATAGTATGGTGAATATTAATAAAGGAGAAACGCGGATCAAAACAACAGCATTGCATGGAAGTCTGCTTTCATAGTATACATCAAAAATACAATTAAACACCAAAGAGAACAAAACAAATGCTTCAAAGGCGATTCCAACGTATTTATTGACCATTCTAAAGCGACCTTTTACAGTATATTGGGTAAACAAACGCTCACCAATCCACTTGACCGATTCGGTCCTTGTTTACATCGTATTCTTTGCACTCGGACGAGTCATCGGAGGTTCCAGCATACGATTCCGTTGCCATTAATTGGTTCATACTAGTACGGCTCTACGTTAAAAACCACATGTTCAACTTCCTCGGCCTTTTTTGAAGAGAGAACGAAAGGTTAAAACAAAGAACTTTACGACAGATCGCAAAGAATACTTACAGCATTGATCGAGCTCCTCATCTACTCGCCAATAGTGACGTCACAACAACACGTGCTTGTTTCCATTCCTTTCATGTCAAGCGCGCGGCCATTTCAGAAACGTTTTCGTTTGTTCTTCGGATATTTCCGTACTCCCAGTTGTTTTGCTCTCTTAAAAGCCCAGATAGGACAATTTCTACGTGATTTTGTATTCAAGTAGTCCTTTTTAGTATTTGTTCACTTTGAAATGACACGAAGAAAAGGTTTCGAAATTTTGGTTCATTTGACCTTTAATACTCTTTTTTGCTCCATTTATGGCCCAAGTGAAGCATATTTAATCTAACTGGCTGCTCAAGCAGATATGAAATTGAAAATATATTTTCACGGCAAACTTACTCTTGGCTAAGACCTGTCTAAACTACCTTAACTACTTCACTGTTAAATTTCCTTCATGTCTAGCCTCCTTCGCAGCCGTTGTTTGTGTCGGTCTTGTCCCTCCCTACCAACATCTGCTGAACCGAGCCGAACATTCCATTCCAGGAACTGGCCAATCACATTGTGGCTTTTAAATTTCAGTAGCTAAGTTCCTGTAGGCTCCTTCGCTGCCGTTATTTGTGTCAGTTCTATTCTCTCTCCTGATTGGATACTCGGACACAATGGGAATGGAATGTCCGGCTCAGTTCAGCAGATGTTGGTGGGGAGGGAGAATAGGACCGACACAAAAAATGGCTGTGAAGGGGGCTAGAGAATACAAGGAGATGGATGGGATTCTTTGCGTGAGGGTAGGGGAAAATCTTGACATTGTTTTACGATCAAAGATTAGGGGAAGCCGATGGCATGTGCAATTAAGCCATTAAGTTTGTGAAAAAATTTCCTTGTTAATGTTAAGTTATTTCAAAGAATTTCTTTGATGGAATTGATTTCTCTGACTTCATTGCTGGCTTTATTGCCCAATGATTTGTCTTAGATGGTCAGTGAAAACTGGTTTGTGGTCGGTGAAATGAGTCTGGGAAATGTCTAGGAATTTTTTTTCTATCCCAGTGGATGTGTCAGTCTTTATCTTGCTTCTTTGTCATGTAGAAAAGCACCAAAAGTTCTTTGGAGACGGGAAGAACCTTTGCAACATTACTAGCAGATATAGAGACTAGACAGTTACTAATTGAAGTGGAGACTGAAGAGCAGTTCAAGGTTTGTAGCCCTCAGATCCTGCCACTGCAAAACGACTGAAACAATTTATTTTGATTATTAACAATTTATTTTGATTATCAACAAACTGTGGGTGATCGCAAAGTATTAAAAGGCAAGAGACAAGCATTATACACAATGTGACCACAAGACAACAAGTGTCTGGAATTGATTATCTCAATTTGACCAGCATTACATCATTTTTCTCTCAACAGTGCCACTTCTTTAAACATACAGGGCCCAGTTGCTTGAAGCATCAGGTTAGCACTAACCCACAACAACCTGTAGGTTTTAATACATCTTAGCCAGTGGTTAGCGCTAACCATGCTTCAAGCAACTCAGCCCACGTCATAAGAATAAACAAAACGGTCACCAAATGCAGATAAAATGAGTTGATGTTTACACAACTTCTCCCAACTGGCATCATTAGGCAAAAACAAGAGGCCACATGGGTCTTCACTCGGCCTTCCAAGAGGCAATTGGAAATTGCTATTTGCTACTTCACTGATTCACCTACACAGTAATGTTACACAACAAGATCTGAATTCCTTTCAGCATATTTTATTTTCACTATGTCATCATGTTGATCATGTACAGATAGTTGGCCATAGTTGTTGTCACATGGGTGAATTTGATATGCTCTGCGAGGATTTAGGTTCATTTACATACATGTAGGTCAAGTAATTATGAAATTCCGTGAATTAAGACAAATGGAAAAACAGACAATAAGCTTTTCTAAATAAAAAATTTATTCACAAATTAGCCTGAGTGTGTTTATACCTGAGAAGCAAAACCATTCAGTTTATGCCTCAAGTAAATCTATGCAAAGGTGACGAAAGTGAATCAGTGCAAGTCACTTTGAAGCAAAATTTACTGGCTCTAACTGAACATGTTTTTCATAAATTTCGCTAAAGTTGCTTCGAGTACAGCTACTCAGTAAAATTAGATAAAGCACAGTAAAACTTCACATTCAAACTTGTAATTTTTGCAAGGTGGATTCCCAGAAGTGTTCCTGAAACATTTCGAAGAAACTCCACAATTTTAATATAATACAAATGGCGACATTGTTGCGCTTGTGCAGAAACACCAGAAGTGAGCTTTGTGATGAAACATGACGACAACTACGATGACAATGACAACAATGACGAAGAAGAAGACTGACAACATTTTTAGACTCAGGCCTTCCACAGGAAGCCCAAGTAATAATAAAGGACGCCAATGAAAATGACAATGACGAAGAAGAAGAAGAAGAAGAAGAAGAAGAAGAAGAAGAAGAAGAAGAAGAAGAAGAAGAAGAAGAAGACTGACAACATTTTTGGACTTGGGCCAACAGGAAGCCCAAGTAATAATAAATGACGCTAGTGAAAATATACATTCTGGTCATAAGATTAATTAAAGAACACAACATGTGATGGACAAAGGCAAGGTGCTAATTTCACAGTCTTCAGTGTAAGATGTATGCTAATTCAGGTAAACTTCTTGTGTCCCATTTGTCTACAGAAAGTGTTGGCTGATCGCCGAAGATGGCTCTCCTCTCAGGTGCACACAAAGGAGAAACCTTCTAAAAGGCATTTTATGCTTCACCCCAAATCCTCCTTTATTCACCAAAGAGAAGACCAGGAGGTAATCAAATATAGATTGAAGGAAAAGTCTAAAACTATTATTAATAAGAAATAGCCTCCCACACAGACGTCCTTAGGGATTTGTCACACTCGCATTCCTAAGACATCTGCATGGGAGGCTGTGTGAGATTCTCATTGGTGACGAATCCCTAAGGACGTCTGTGTGGGAGGCTAAATCTCGCATTGAAACAATGGATTTTCACTGAGTTAATTATGTATTCATGAGTTAATTACATAGTTGAGGCTATTCTATAGTTTCATTACTCAAACAAGTGTTTGGCCATTTTATAAAAATAATTTCTTAGGTGGCCTTGGTTGGAGTAGCAATACTGTAATATTGGTGTTAGTTAAGTTATCGCGCAAGCAGAATAATAATGAGTTTTACATCCCTTGCTGTCAAAATGTTACTTATGAATTGAAGGGCTCGGAGCATAACCATCCTATGTCGAATTTTGAGTCGTTTTTCGATTTTGCTTGGATTTGTCTGAATTTCTGCATGTGAACTGCAATTCGATGGAAACACATTGTATGGTATTTTTTTGACTGATTCATCCAGAATCCAGAAATGCATTTTTTCTTACTAAGAAGATGTAATGCAACTTGCAAACCACTCCCATGGAAGGTTGGTTTCTTGGTGTACGTAAGAAAAAATGCATTTCTGGATTCTGGATGAATCAGTCAAAAAAATACCATACAATGTGTTTCCATCGAATTGTAGTTCACATGCAGAAATTCAGACAAATCCAAGCAAAATCGAAAAACAACCCAAAATTCGACATAGGATGGTTATGCTCCGAGCCCTTCAATTGTTTTCAACAATGTTCCTCAATCAGACAATCATACATATACTCTTGATAGATGTACATAGAAATGGCACACTTGAAATATTTAATAAATAGTCTTGTTAATCAACTGATAGAAATCTGAACTCTGTGCATTTGGACGTGGGCTTATGAGAGATTTGCGGAGAAGATGGCCACATTATTTGTCAGATTTTAAAGATGGTGAGTTGAGGAGAACTTGTCAATGGAAACTTCACTTTATAGTCCATAATTTTTTGGTACAGAAGAAATGAGTGTTTAGTGAAATTTGTTTGCCAAGTTTTAAGTTTTGTCCTGCTTTAGATAAACTTGATTATTTTGTTGTGCCCCCAACAATGCTAACTAAAGGCAGCCATGATGGTAATATAGGGTTAATGGTTGTGTTTCATTCATGATAGTTTTTAAGGAGCCTCATAGCCCACTCGATTCCATTGTTTAGAAATCAGTCAGATGTGAGCACATAACTTGAATGCGCTAATGTTTTAAAAGAATGAAATTAATTTTGTCCATTAGTAGCAATTGAGTGATGACGGTCATTAATGCAAGTGCGGCCGCAACACTACTAGAATATTTAATAAATATTCTTGTTAATCAACTGATAGAAATCTGAACTCTGTGCATAACGTGTATAACATCCATATAAAGGGCTAACCCGCATACCACCGCTCTCATGTGGCTTTGATAGCTCAGTTGGGAGAGCACTGCACCAGCAACGCAGAGGTTGTGGGTTCGAATCCCGCTCAGAGCCTGAATTTTTTCAGGTCTCTGTTCTTGTAGTGTTGCGGCCACACTTGCATTAATGACCGTCATCGCTAATGTTATAGTTTGCACATACGCTGAGCCGTGAAACCCTCCCATTAAGACTTCTGCTGCAACTTCTTCTTCTTTGAATCTACATATATGTACAAGCTTTTATTATTTTCTGTTCCAACAGGCATAAGAGGTCGCCACACCATTCCCAAGGTGGTCTCCACAACCCTGTTCTTGTACTTTGCCTGCCTACTGCCATCTATTGCTTTTGGTGTGCTCAACAGCCGAAATACAAAAGGACAGATCGGTTAGTGCAAATTGATCGGTTAGTGCAAATTGCCTTGGTCATGTCCAAATTTTCTTTAGTAATATTTACAATTTAGCACAGCCATGCTGCAACATGTTTTGAAACATGACAATAAAATACGAAATGTACTGCAGAAAAGGGGCATTCAATGGATTATACACTGTAGCTGCTGTTATGAGAGGCTGTTAAAAAGGCAACACATAAGTGTTGATATTTTTATTTGAAACCAATGCATTTTTCCATTTTCCGCTATAATCAGTTGTGCATCATCCATAATCGATTATCGCATTGGAGTTTTCAATCAATGATTGATTATAGTTGTTCATCTGAGCACACCACTGGAAGCAACCATCTGCCAGTACTCAGTCAGGCTTAACGCTTAACTTTGCTGGGTGCATAAACTGTCCGTCGCACTTTTTTTGTAGATGTGCAGAAAGTAATCATATCACAGTCTGTAGGAGGAATGTTATTTGCTTTGTTTGGAGGACAGCCACTGATTGTCTTGCTCACCACTGCACCTCTGGCACTCTACATAAAAGGTACGTAGAAGCGACATGGCTCCGAAAAAAGGTGACAATCTTCTCCCAAAACACCGACAACTGACAGAAATTGGTAGAAAACGCGCGACAGTTTGCAACAGCAACAATTCACTTCCATTCCTGTTTGTTTTCTTTGTGTCAGTGAGGTCTGTCCCTGTTTTGCACTATCTATAACTTTCACGGTATCTTAGTATTTTTGCCATACCCTTTGCTTACTTTATGTATTATTTTTTTAACGTCTGCGTCGCAACTGGAGGTTGGGTGCTCAGGGGCCTGGGGGCTGGTACCGCCGACCCAAACCCAGGTCGGTAGAACACCCCATAAGCCTGCCGTACCCGAAACCCAGCCACGAGCCCCGCCTGCCATGCCGAAGGACCTCCGGGTAACAACCCGGAGAAATGGGGGCTCGTGGCCACTGAGCCACAGCCCCAAGGGGGCCCAAACCTGAGGCACCCAACTCCAAATGAAGTGACATCAAAATACAACTTGCTAAACCAACTGATAAACACCCGAGTAAGAACATCTGAACTGTTGAGCGGACGTAACGTTGTAGGCACAACTAAGCCACTGGCCTAAGGACTTGAAAGAAAATGATCTGGGACTCCCAGGGAAGCTGCAGTAGTGACAGCACCAATCTGTCAGCTGTGGCCCGGGTAAGAACCATCATGATAACGAGCGGAGTGTAAAAGAGATTGGACCAAACAAGACAACCGCTGAATAGTAAAAAGACACAAAATAGCCAGAACGCTACCCAAGGCGATCACCAGTCAAATAACTTTGTTCCCCCAGTCCAAGTAGATGACACAGCCCACGGAAAATGCACTGTTCAGTCGCAGAGGACTTGATGTGAACACTGAAGCATGTAGGATCCACCAACGCATTAGCCTGCACGTCACTAACACCACTGAGGTGGACACCGGGGTCAAACGTAAAATAGTGATGAACTAGCCTGCGTGTAAAAGCCAGAGAACTCGAGCAAAACACGGTTCTGGGATGTGAGGACTGACGTGTGCTGAATGACCTGCAAGAGATAATCGTAATAGGAGAGGAACCCTGTACATGCCTATAGCCCTCAGTACACACTCCAGCGGCAGACAGTTGACCAAGTGATCAAGTAAACCACTGTAACGTGAAGGGACCACACTACACTGATGTACCTCATGATGGATAAGTGGTGGACGTTGTCGGCCAAAAGCGATGCAAAACGGAAGAGTGACTGTTCAACAACTGGCAAAAGAGCACCCTCTGGACTCAAACGGCCATCCTAACAGCGGAAACAGACCTAGCGATGTTGGGCTGATATGTAAAAATGATGACAGTGTAGATGTGGGAAGGCCCTGGGCAAGCACAAAGGAATCTCGCTGTAAACAAGAACTCGCAAATACCGCTAACCTCCAATGGCTGAAGTCACGCAAACTACGTCTAGGACAAAACACTCCCTACAGTCTCGCAAACCACAGAAGGGAGACCAAACACCCTAGGCAGGACACACAGAGCCACAAAAAACACAAACAAAACGAAACAAAAAAAAAGCAAAACAAAACAAACAAAAACAATATATATATATATATATATATATATATATATATAGACAAGGTTAATTTGGGAACAGAAATCATCAACTAAGTAATTAAGTGAAAATGTGGCTCAGCCAGGAATCGAACCTGGGTCTCCAGATTACCGGTCGGATGCCTTAACCACTAGGCCACTGAACCAACCACACTGGGTTGACACATATTTTTACTGTACAACACATACACAGTGTGGCCTTATTTTTATGGTAAGGTCCTAGGAGACAATTTCACACATTTTCTGCAACCAGGATCACGTCACTACTCCCCGATCGATCAGCGATGCAAGGCCAAATCCCCTGGAAATTAATTAAGTACAGTAAGGTAGGGAGGGGATATATTAGCAACTGATTGCCTTAATTACTTAGGATCACCAGCCTATTCCCGTTTGGATGGCGATTCATTAGCGATTTCTGAGAAATACAAACAGACAAGGTTAATTTGGGAACAGAAATCATCAACTAAGTAATTAAGTGAAAATGTGGCTCAGCCAGGAATCGAACCTGGGTAATCTGGGTAATCGAACCTGGGTAATCTGGAGACCCAGGTTCGATTCCTGGCTGAGCCACATTTTCACTTAATTACTTAGTTGATGATTTCTGTTCCCAAATTAACCTTGTCTGTTTGTATTTCTCAGAAATCGCTAATGAATCGCCATCCAAACGGGAATAGGCTGGTGATCCTAAGTAATTAAGGCAATCAGTTGCTAATATATCCCCTCCCTACCTTACTGTACTATATATATATATATATATATATATATATATATATATGTAAATAAATAGAATAATATAATAAATAAATAATAATAAAATAACCCACTCACCGCAAATATACGCTAATAAAAGCAATAACCCAACTACGCCACCAAAAAAAAAAAAACTGAGTAGAGTGAAATTCTGAGCACGTGCAAAGGAGCATGCCTAAACTGCAAGAGAATACCGCTGGCCATGCAATTGCCCGCAGACCTGAACCAGGCCCAAAACAGTAATGTAATAAGAAACGCCCAAATGTTAATGAGCCACCCGTGCTCAAACTATACGCCAATAAACGCTAACGCCACGCCACGCCACGCCACACCACGCCACGCCACGCCACGCCACGCCACCAAGGAGCAAACTTGCTCCAGGTTGTTTACTAAGTTAAATTACATTTAACCCTATTAAATACCACTAGCCGCATATGGCTACAGTCCTGGTAACCGCATAAGGAATACAAACACCCTTGACAGGACACACAAATCCTCTAACAAAAAACCCCTAACAGACCAAGTGACAATGCTCGTAGTAGTAACTAAAGTTAAATAGCATTAAGTAAATCAATAATAACACGCAACAAAAACTATACGCACACCGCCACAGGCCTGAAAAAATGCATTGGGGATACAAACACCCTAGACAGGACATTCAAAAACGCAAATAAAACTGCCAACCGCTCACCACAAACAATACGCAATAAAACACTGCCAACCACACACCACTACCATCCTGCACAGCGCATAAGGGATACAAACACCCTAGACAGGACACACAAATCCACTACAAAACGCTAACCGCTCACCGCAAAAAAAAAAACGATGCAACAAAACACCGCCAACCGCACACTTCCACAGTCCTGCAGAACGCATTGGGGATACAAACACCCCAGACAGGACACGTAAACAACGCTAACAAACTGCTCACCACAAAAAAAAAACATGCAACAAAACACCGACAACTGCATATAGCTACAGTCCTGCAAAAACGCATAAGGGATACAAACACCCTAGACAGGACATGCAAATCCTCTAACAAAAAACCGCTAACCGACCAACTGAAAATGCTACTAGTAGTAACTTAAGTAAATTGCATTAACTAAATTAATAATAAATAACTAAATAAATAAAAAATAACCGCACCGCAAAAACATGAAAATAAATCCGGCTACCGTTGAAGCATAGAATGATAAAGACTAGTCGGATGGACAGGAGAATAAACTATAGAATGCGAGTGGTCAAAGAAGAAAAACACTAACAGACCAAAACTGCCGATGCTCCTGGTATTAAAAAAATAATAATAAAAAAAAAAAAACATGGATCCACGAAAAACCGCTAACCGCTCCTAAGACAAACGTGGTGGTGACACTGGTTACCCTCTGCCCAAGGGATCCCAAGGGTTCCCAAGGGTTAATCAGCTAGGGTTATGACAGGACACGCAAATTCGCAGAAAAACCGCCAAACGCTAGTCGCACAGAAGTATGGTAATAACTACCGCGAATCGTAAAAGACAGGACACGCAAACCGCCAGTCGTACAAAATGTGCGCTAAAAATACCACTGACATAAAGGTTTATTAAAATAAAATGTATAGAAATATTAACCGCTTACGACAGGACACGCAAATCCACTAAGCTAATCACACAAAAAGTACGCTAACAAATACCGCTAACCGCTACAGGCAGGATATGCAAACCCGCTAGAAACCGTAAACCGCTAAATGCACAATGTACGCTAATAAATTCCGCTAAGAACACGCAAATCTGCCAAATACTTATCACTAACCGCAAGAGGTTCACGAAAAAACCCCAGCAGCGGGCCGAGACAGTCGCACAACTGTGTACTGAAAATACCACTAACCGCTTAAGACAGGACACGCAAATCCACTGGGCTAGTCGCAAAAAAACCCCAGCAGCGGGCCGAGACAGTCGCACAACTGTGTACTGAAAATACCACTAACCGCTTAAGACAGGACACGCAAATCCACTGGGCTAGTCGCACAAAATGTACGCTAATAAATACCCCTAACCCGCTAGAAACCGTAAACCGCTAAATGCACAATGTACGCTAATAAATTCCGCTAAGAACACGCAAATCCGCCAAATACTTATCACTAACCGCAAGAGGTTCACGAAAAAACCCCAGCAGCGGGCCGAGACAGTCGCACAACTGTGTACTGAAAATACCACTAACCGCTTAAGACAGGACACGCAAATCCACTGGGCTAGTCGCACAAAATGTACGCTAATAAATACCCCTAACCGCTAAAGACAGGGCACCGTAAACCGCTAAAAAGCACAAATGTACGCTAATAAATACCGCTAAGGTAAAAACCGCTAATCGCTCACCGGGAAAAATACTCTACCAAATACTTACCACTAACCGCCAGAGGTTCACGAAAAAATCCCCGAAGCGGACCGAGTTGAAGCCAGTAATGAATGCAACCTCAACATACCTGCAAAAACCGTACAAGAGCCAGCCACGACCCTCGCAGCACTAAAACCAACACTCATCATAGCCGGTGGAGCGCATGACACCGGAGCGGTGGGATCCCCGATCGCCGCAAACAGTGGCCGAGAACTGTACTTGTGCCACGGCCATCGCTATCTCAACCGAAAGAGAGGCGTCCTGACTACAACCGCGACCTAGACGATGAGGGGGAATGAAGTGGAAGCTGTAGGGTCGAGCTGTTGTAGATTGAGCGTGAAGATTTACCATGTCGGACTGGAGCACACCAGAAAAAAGGCGCCAACACGCGACAATGAGATGCGAAAGATAACGCTGCAAAAAACCCTCAATAAAACGGTGGAAAAAAGCTACTAAGGAAGGACAATACCAATGGAAGCGAAGGCCGTCGACTGCGAACAACTAAAGGTCAATAAGCCCCGAAAAAGTAGAACAGAAATACTCGAAAACACACGAGCTGTAACGCCCCGTATGCAGAGCAAGTAAAAAACTACGAGCGCGTGGAAAAGGTGCACGCATAAAATAAACAGGACCGCCGCTGACCACTGGACTGCCTGAAGATGTCAGACATAAGCCAGAAAGGCTAACAGCAAACGCAAACGCCATGCCAATAAACTGAGCAAAGATTTGCTCCTAGACGTTAACTAGGTTAAATTGCATTTAACCCCATTTAACTTTTTTTTGTTTTGTTTTTAATGACATTAAAAACTTAATACGCTACTTACAATATTTACAATACTGAAAATATAGTAACAATTTGTGTATGTGTGTTTGTATCTGCTTGTGTACTGACCTAAATTAGTATGATCAGTTTTGTTTAACTGGCTGCCCGCCCTTTTTAACTTTATGGTTTATTTCAGGTAGCCAGTCCCCTCTTTTTCTTTTTATTTAAACAATTATATATCTGTAATGTCACTAAATGGGGGAAATAAAGCATGTTGTTGTTGACAAAACAAGCTAGAGACATAGTCATGAACAAGCAACAAAGTGACACCAGTCCAACCCTTGGAAGGCCTCTGGAACGCTAGCTTGTAGATTGTGACAAGATCTCAACACCGGCCTGCAGATCAGAGTCAACTGTCTTTTTAGCATGATCATTTTTGGTCTGAATGAAGGCAGGCAAGCATTAATAAGTTCCCAAGTACACTTTTTCAGAACTGGTTAATTTTCCTCTTCATTTCTGCAGTGTTCCACTCTATTTCACCATCAAAACTCTTTATCACAATCTCCTTTCAAATGGCCTTTTTATTCTGGGAACATATGAAATTTGTTGACTCCCAGATATTTGTGGGCATACTGTACCTCCCCCACAATATCAAGGACACATATAGCTTCTTGTTATGTTGTCATCTTATTGTTATCTTATGTCATATTTTCTGATTATGAAAATGTGATGCTTTGAGAATTTTTTTGTCTACTTTCAATTGATTTCTGATGAGTATTATGTTCACTGCAGACACTGTTTTAGAATTCTAAAAATCACCTCATCATCTAACTTGTCAGTCCAGGATGTTTTTGATACTTACAGATATTGCATACATGAAATAAATTTATTGCCCGCCTTTCCTTGTTTCATCAATTTTCATCAGTTATTGTTGTGGTATTTATAAATATTTTATTTCTCTCATTTTAGTGATTTACAACATCTCAGAAGACTTTGATTTGGATTTCTTTGCACTGTATTCCTGTACTGGATTGTGGAATTCATTTTTCATCTTGATTTATTCAACATTTGGACTTTCGCAGATTATGAAATGGTCTACAAGGTAACTATACTTTACAGATTGCTTTGGTTTCAGTGCTTCACTGCACAGTAAAAACAGGAGAATCATTCCAATAGTGAAAACTAAAGGTTGTTCAGTCATAACATAGTAGTTATAGTGGGTTATGGCTCGCTAATTGATTAAGCCTTTAAGTTCATTGATCATTACAAAATGGTTCCATCAGTTTTTTTCTGATCAGCAGTCGCTCTTTTGGGTGAAAAACTCAAATGTTTTCTGTTGAAACTTGATGCTTATTAGCCACCATTTCATTGATGTACAGAGTTTGTAGTGTGCCTTTTGTAGTTGATTTCTCACTGACTGGGGAGGTCAGTTTTCTAGACTGGTGGATAAAATTAATTATGCTTGAATGTTTTCTGGTCAGTTATTTTGTTTTGTTATCTTCTTGTTGGACAGCTCAACTCTGTATCAAACACTCAGTATCTGTTTTAAATGAAATGGCTTTTTGTCCCCTTCAAAGAGAACAGTTATCTACTTCCATCTTCAAGTGTGATAGTTCAATGCTTGTAATATTTGTTTGTAATATTTTGAATTTATTTTTATTTTTTCCAACTATTTGTTCAGGTCTACAGAAGAAATCTTTGCCTTGTTTATCACCCTTGCATTCACTGTAGATGCAGTTAGCAGTATTGTCAAAGGTATGTTGTCATGTATCTAGATAATTTACACAAATATCAGTATAATTGCAAGCACCCCAAATCAAGGAAAATCATGAGATATTTCCTGCATTCAAATGTTTACGACTGCATTTATTCAAGTAGCCTTTCTGTTTTGTTTGCAGAATACTCAAACCTATATTGTCCAAGTTCTTGTTGGAATTCCACAACTGGCAGTATTGTCCAGTCATCCACCAATTGTACTCAATTAACTGATGAGTCACTGTGTCACAGAGAGGGTGGTCTGTCTTATGCTGTCATTAGTTTAGGAACAGTTTGGATTGGCTTAGCACTCTATAATTTCCGTAAGAGGTAAACTAGCCACAAGTTCATCTACACTGTACCTATGTTGTTTTTGTTTTCTTAAGGTAACCACTTTGCATTTTTTTTTTCATTGTGCTCTTACCAATTTATGAAAACTATTTTTACCCTTTTCTGATAGTGTCCACTTTTTTGGATTATAGTCAAATATCCTGAGAAATGTAGAAGACATCGAGTCAAAAATACTAAATGTTAAACTTGACAACTGTTGCATGTGCTTTACTTAGCTCAAGTCGGCCAGTTATTTGGCTTGTGTTTAAATCCAAGATAGCAAATATTCTACAAAGTTTTGCGACATGCAAAAATAAAGATTTGAAATGACACATCCTTTGTGCTTTGAGCAAGGGAAACTTTGAGAATGTTGGCAAAATTTAACTGAAACTGCAGCTGTCTGGGCAGAGCAGTGTAAAATACTATAAATTAAAAGCATCTCACCTGTTGTCTTTGTTCAAGATTCCAGATTAATTTTTAAGGCAGGGTGTCAACAAGGAATTCCAACACGTCAAATTCCCTTGCGCCCATCAAACCATTTTAAATTTTCTATTGATTTGTCGGCTCATGTAGTTGACCGTGTAGGCTTTTTGACCTGAGATCCCCCTCTTATCTGGAACGCTGATTGTTGTAATTTTTTCCAGCCCATTCCTTGATGCTGGTAAGCGAGAAGCTCTGGCTGATTATGCTTTAGTGGTGGCTGTTCTTGTCATGTCTTTTATTGCTTCATATTTTGTGAGAGACCTTGGAAGTAAGTATGAATTAAGACAACTTGATGTCATTATGAACAATCAAGGCTGTGTTCTAAGAAAAATTTTTGGGAGCCCAGAACTCTGAACCACTGAAATTAAGGATGCCCAGCATAGTGATTTTGTGCAGAAAATAAGATTTCCTTGTCATCCAAAGGCAAAAGTAAGTCATCAGGGGCCACTGGGTTCTGCTATGAGCACAGCTCTGACAATTTTTGCTGCAGCTGATGCTCGCTTTTTTTGCAAAACACCACAAGCAATCTGTAATTTCACCTTTAAATGTTGTGTATTAATTGTATATGGTATAATTTAACCCAGGTTTTTGAATAAACAAACAACAAATTCCGTTTATACTTATTTTGCATCATCATCATCATCATCATCATCATCTTTCCCAGAAAATTTTATATTCATCGTAGAGGTTTCTCCTCTACCCTGAACGACCACCACCTGGCTTATTCACACACACTGTTCACTGAATAGGGTCCAGTAATACTGGGTGTTGTGATCTACTCCAGCTTACTCGTAAGGGTTGGGTGTAGGCTGAGCGATGGGCCACTGTACCTGCAAAAGCTGCAAGGTTACAGAAGCAAAACACCACACTGGCAGTTGGCCCTGTGCTCTGTAATGGAGTGGACAAGGTGCAGAGACTACTTTAAATAGGAGCAGGGTCTTAACCTTTTAAGTTCTAGTATCAACATACATCTTCTCCTTACTGTTCTCTGTATATTTCTTATATTGCTGGTAAGGAGAACTTGTTTGTTTGATCACTGTTAATGTAAGGAGAAATTTTATATTGGTCACCCAGAACCACCATCTTGATTACATATCTTATTCCCACATTTCCTGAGGCAGCATATAGCCCAAGTCAATTTTAACCATTCTTTCAATCAATACTACAATATATAATTTTTCCGTATTGTGCCATTTTAAAACAGGGTACCAGTTCCAGGCTACTAGTTCATTTTCCTTTGCTGTTGCACCTCTTCACAAGCTTACTTGGGGTGCAGTGTTTGCTGGTATGGGTCTCGGCTTTTCACTTTCACTGCTTTTCTTCATGGATCAGAACATCTCAAGCGCCATGGTAAATAACCCTGGAAACAGGTAAATAAAAATTAACGATTAAAACGTTACATGACGTTTCGATGACCTCATGTCATCATTGTCGAATGTGGATACATGAACCTAATTGACACTACATATATACAGAAATAGGTGTGTATGTGAATGATAAGAATGCGAACAATGAAATAACATCGCAAGAGTCCAGTGTTCACACAAAGAGTTTCGCGCGAATAGAGTCACTTTGGGTGTTAAGCTTCGGTCTTTTCTTCTTAATCAAGAGCATTTCAAAAATTAAACACTCTAGTTTGCTCCGGCATTTCTTAAGAATTAATTAGCTATATTTAAGATCTGTAGCAAAACTTTTTCCCTTCAAATTAAGTAATGAAACTCCAGTTCAAACTGAATTTTTTTTGCTTCAAAACACAAATCTGTACACGTTTTGAGGTCACGCACACCATACCACTGCAATGCATTTCACTGAGCTCTGATTTGCTCAGGTGTTCTTTGTTTCTAAGTGAAATTTCACGCTCCACTTGTTCAATCATTCAGTTTTAGTTTTGGCTCATTAATATTCATATTTTCGATTATCCGGACTCTCGATTATCCGGACTGTTCAGCTCAGTCCCCACGAGTCTGGATAATCAAGGTTTGACTGTATTAACTGTAAGTATCAACAACAACATCATCATCATGCATATGCGCTCATCTTTACATGTGCTGTCATTAGTCAAAACTGTAAAGCTTATGGTACCAAACTGTCTGCTCATATGCAGATTGGAGTCCTTCATCCCCATATAGATCACAAACCCTCAGTAGGAGGGACAACTGCTGCTTCCCCTCTGCCGTTTGGGCTTGCCAAGGGTGGGAAGGGCAGGTGATTAAAACCTCAATGGGCTTAATACCTTCTGTGCAGTACTTATTGTGCTGATCGTTACAATTCTTTCAGATTAAAGAAAGGCAGTGCTTACCACTGGGACTTGCTCATAGTGGCACTGGTAAATGGATTCCTCTCTGTGTTTGGCCTACCGTGGGTACACGCTGCTCTTCCTCACTCACCCCTCCACGTAAGGGCACTGGCTGATGTGGAAGAAAGAGTAGACAGGGGGCATGTGTTTGATATGTAAGTACCAAAACCAAGAGGGTGCACTGATTTTACAAGCATTTGCACAGCTGTACATGTTGTGATTCAATTACCGTAGTTATTCGGTTATACTTAAAGCGCACAGTTTTTTCAAGAAAAATCTGTCTTTGGGTGGCAAGTTAGTGCTAAAATTGGGGTGCATCCTATAGCCAAGTATTTTCGCACAACAAAATCTTAAGATCACAATTTGAGAAGAACTGCCTTACAGTTTAAACAACACAAGAAAAGGACACTAGTTGTTGGTCATTGACTTTTATAGATTTGGTAGTTCTGAAAAAAAAACTGGGGTAGCTCTCTGTTTTTGGGTGTGGTTTAACGCAAAGGCAGAAAAAAAAACCAAGGATAAAATTGAACCACAACATAGACAGTATATGATAACATTTTCATTGATGTCCACTGCTTAAACTTGTGTGGTACTGAACACTATGTTTTGTTTTCAGAATTGTGAAAGTAAGAGAAACAAGATTGACTGGCTTACTGTCCAATCTACTCATTGCATTGTCCCTGCTGATGTTGCCGACACCCCTCACGTTGATTCCAACACCAGTGCTTGATGGTTTGTTCCTATTCATGGCTGTCACAGCATTAGATGGTAATCAGATGTTTGAGAGGGCATTGCTGTTGCTCACAGAGCAGGTCAGGAAAAATGCTTACATATAAAAATTGTGAGGGTATGCCCTGTCAAGGGAAGATTCACTGTGGGTGGAATGTGTGAGCAATTTACAGCTGAAATTATGTGTTAAACTATGAAATATTTTCTGCACCTTGCACACGATGCTACGTTTGCTAAACAATTGAAGGGCTGAGGGCATAAACTGCCTATGTGTAATTTTCGGCCGTTTTTTTAGTTCGCTTGGATTTGTCCAAATTTTTGCATGTGAACTGCATTTTGATTCAAAAACATTGTCCCGTATTTTTTTTCACCGATTTCGTTTTCGTTTTCGAGAAATAACGTATGCAAAAAAAACACCTAAAACTACACATAGGCAGTTTATGCCCTCAGCCCTTCAATTTGTACACATGTCTGGCTGCATAGTTTGCATCACAAACAGTGTTAAAATTGTTCTTAGTCAAATTGTTTAAAGGCACTGTGACAGAAAGTCCAATTAAGTCTACTTTCTGCACCCATTGCAAAGTATGTTACCAAAAAAGACGTTTTACAGTATAGCACTCTCACTTAAAAATTTTGGATACCATACTAACAGCTGTGTAAGAAATTACTTCATTACTCAATCTTATGGTTATTTTTGAGAGAAATAAATCACCCCCTTCCCCCTGAAAAAAATTAGTAGAGTAGAACAGTGGTAAATACAGTCCAGCATTTAACTTGCAGATATGTTTTGAACATTAACATTCTCAACTGGTTGATTTAAAAAAATTATTCTTGTAGGCTGCGTACCCTCCCAATCACTACATCCGTCATGTGCCTCAGAGGAAGATGCACACATATACAGCTCTCCAGTTTCTTCAGCTTGGTGTATTGTGTGGATTCGGTTTTGCTCCACTGCCTTACCTTAAGATGGTGTTCCCCATTCTACTCATGTTAATTTTGCCAGTCAGGTAAGACCAAACTAGAGGTGAGGAGGGTGAGAATTAAAGCAGTGTTCTCCCCAGGTATTTCACGCCAGGCGGGCTGCCTGGCTTGATTCACTGAAAAATTGTTGCTGCCTGGTTTAAAAGTAAAGAAACCTTACATAGTTTAAGATCTGGAACTGGGATCCAGTCCATAAGTAACGAAAAACCACTCAATAAAAATATTGAATCACCACCTAGTGTTTCTTCATTGTGTTTTCTCGCAATTGATTTTTAAGATTTTAGCTTGGATTTACCCTTCCATGAAACCTATCGTCCAATCGTTTTGTTAAACAGCAGCCATCTTTCAATTTGCCATAAATTCAAGGGCACTTCAAGGGATATTACATGGAATACTTAAAACTGAACAGAAACGAAAAACTTCTCAAAGCAAATTAAGTTCCTTTTTACCCTGGAAAAGAGACATAAGAATGTTAGTAATGCTTGATTAGGATTCCTTTAGACACAGTGGAAAATTTCCGTCAGAATGCCCCCTGGCCTTCTCAAAATCCTGGGGAGAGCACTGTAAAGGGGTACCGTCACAACAATTCTTGTTATAAGTTGTTCAAATTTTGAAGTCCTAAGTACTTTTTCTATTATGTGATCAGCCCATCTAACACAAAGTGGTAGTTTTCTAATTATCAAGGATCACCAGTTATTTCAAAATGGGTGTAATAAAAATATTAAATAAGTACAGAATTACCTGACCTGCAGGTAGCATAGCTAATTTGGGTGGGCCAAGAAAAAAAGAAAAGATGAAAGACTGCTAACAAATATGTTGATAAGAGAATAAAGTTGAGATTAAAACGAGAACAACATTGACAAAAGGAAAAAAAGAGAGAGTAAAAAATCAGACTAAAGAGCTGATTAGAGCGCCAATTGCATCACTATTGTGTTTCCATCCACAGGCATTAAGACGGAACATTGTAGTTAACCCTTTGGCTCCTGAACATTTTGCCAAAAAACACCTTTTAAAGCTTGTCGAGCCGTTTTCTGGTCAGAATCTAGCCGAAAAGAACCAAAACTGCCTAACACTCTGTTTCCTGGTAGACCTCCTGGCATCCTTCTCTTCCTGATGCTAAATTTGAGCTTTCAAAGTTCGGGCATGTGCGGAAAGCAAAATTTTGAGGTTGAAAAGTTTCACTGCCCCCTTGCCTTCTACCTTTCGCTTCAATTCCTCTCAATTCCTTTTCTGTTGCTTTTCCTGCCTCAATTTCTTTCTCTCTTGCTTGGCATTTTCTGGGCTTCCTTTCGGTGGGAAAAGATTTGGGGAAAATTTTTAGGATCATAGGATTAGATGGAGGGAAGTGCAGGTGGGTAGTGGAACAAGATTTTCACTCACATTTTCAGGTCAATGTTTTGTGGTTTCTCCGGCCTGTTTGATAGAATTGTGCTCATTTGGCCATGGTTTGATAGATCTCTTCTCCCTACACATGTTACATGGTAAAGTTGTCTGCGAGAGTTAAAACTGATGACATCACAAGTGGTACAAGGGATGTGGTTCTGCACAGCCAGTTTTGGCCAGTGTAGGAGTCAAAGGGTTAAGAAGCCTATTTGTTTACCCTGCATACAATTTCTTCTAAATCGTAATACGAGTCATCAGACTCTAAAATTTCAAAATTTCAATATTCAATTATTCATTTACCTTTTCAGGCACCTTCTGGTACCAAAGCTGATCTCCTCAAAGTATCTGGAGGCGTTAGATGCTCACTTGTGATTGCTGGGTTGGAAAGCAGCAGTGTTGTAACCCTAACCCCCGACACTCGTCAGATCAGACATGGTTCATGCCATGAACTTCCATCTGCGTGGATGAAGTCCTCAAGGGTGGCCTTATATGATTTAAGAAAGTGAACATTTTATCTCCCCGCAATGTTGTTTCTGTCACTATTCTTTTGATTAATTACCGATTAATAATTATGTAAGCTATTTCTTGATTAGTGGAAGTGCGAGGCTTAGTAAAGTGTAGCCTAAGACCTTCTGCACAAAACTATTGAATATGTTTTTGAAAATGAATGACTGTTTTTTTTTTGTAAATTATGAAAGGATTTCACTCATTAGCATGTAGACCTGTAGTTACAGGGGGAAGCACAGCAAATAGCTAGATTGAGGTGATACAGTTGGGTGCCAATGTGCATTGTGGCTTCTTCTGGAAAACATGGCTACAGGCAGCTTAGTTTGAAAAGGCCCGTCACGGTAGTAATAGTGGACGGTTAGTGTTGTTGTTGGCATTTTGTAGCTGACTCAGATCTACCTTGTAAGATCTCAGCATTGTAATACTTTTAAGATGCGCCACTTGGTAGACGCATTTTACCTAAGATAATGAAACTATCCCTTTGCCCTGGATGGGTCTTTGTCTGAATGGAAAGGGCTGGGAATGAAAACTGATCTTTTGAGGCTGACATAATTAGATTGTTAAGTTTTGAGCTGCAAGAGGGGGGTGGGGGGTGTGGTGGGGGGTAAAAATTTAATATTCTGTTTGTGCAATTTGGGGGTGTTAATACATGGCTGTGACGGAGAGTGGACAATTTTTCAGTATGAGTGAACAGGATAGTGTTGGGAATCGGCTGAGATGTCATAATCAATCATTGGAAATAATCGGATTCAACCAACGGATCGATCATCAATTATAATCGGAAAAAACTACTGATTAGAAAATCCATTTATTTTTCGCCTGTGTTTCGACATATCCAGCAAATTGCCTTGGTAATGTCCAAATTCTCTTTAGTAATATTTACTATTAGTCGTGGCCATGTTGCACCTTGTTTTGGAACACAACAAAAGTATGTCAAACAGCAGAAAAGGGGCATTCAAAGGATTATAGCTGCTGTTATCACAGGCCATTAAAATGATAACGTGCAAGTGTTGATATTTTTATTTGTAACCAATACATTTTTCTCATTTTTCCGCGATAATCGATTGTGCATCATCTGTAATCGATTATTGCGCCACTTAAAGTTTTCGATCAATGATAGATTACAATCGATGATCAGCACACCGCTAGAACAGGATCAGAAAATATCCTTCCCTCCTAACTAGAACCTGGAAAACTAGAGGTTGGAAAGCAAAATTTTGTAAATGTCAAAATTTGAATTCCCAGAGAAGCAAGGTTGAAACAAACAAGAGCGGTTAGCTTGTAACAATGTAGGCATCCACGTCAGATTCCTGTGTACTGCATATTTATACCATTTAGAAGCAAAAATTTCAAACGACCTTTTTTCACTCTAAATGAAAGGTTGTTCACCCAAATAACAAACAACTGGGATAAAGAAATTAACTACATTGAGTTTCAGCCTCAGCTGATCGATGCTTTGGCACTCAGTGAATAGGTCAGGAAAATAATGGTTTATATGGTTGTACTGTAGCTTTACAGTACTCTATTGCTAAAGCAGATTCCAACACTTTATAATTATTCTAATATTTCAAATTTATTTACAAGTTTAGATGACATTGTATTTTACAAATTTAAAATATTAACTTATTACAAGAAGTTGGCTATATACAAAAAGATCTCCAAGGAATTACTGATTACACAATAATTTATGCTAAGATAAAAAAGCTTTGTATTTTATTAACTGAAACCAACTATTTATGAAGTTCTTTAAACATTGATATTAAAAAAAAGATTTCATAGAGTTGAGATTATTAAATAAAAACTTTAACTGAAACCCAAATGTTTGTTATTGAAAAAGATGGGAAGATTGTCAGTGGCTCACAATATTGCCGTTTGTCAGTTTACGTTCAACACACTGAACATTCTGACTGGACTAAATGAGAAAGGTAAGCACATAAATTTGTTATTGTTTTAAAAAAATAACCTTTAAATGCATATCCCAAAAGCTGCTTTTTCATCTTTTATCATTTTTTAACAAATTGCCACTGGCAAGCTAATCTGGCAAATTGCTACAAAGAGCAAATAAGTCAGTAGTAGTACATTTGCCATTGTTAAAAATGGAAAACCAAAATAATTCAAATAGAAAACACTTTGCCTTCATTTCTGGAAAAGAAAGTTAATACTGACATACATTAAAGGGACCATGTTGAGTTTGCAAGACTTTGTCAAAGACCCAAACTGAAAGTTTTTTTGGTGGCCGCCAAAAACTAATGGTCAACAGCCATCCTGGCACATGAAAACCATCCCTGGATGCTTTCAGCGTGGTTTGGCAGGCCACGATTGAAGAGAACATAGACCTAAAAACCCCAGCATGATGGTCACAAGTTTTCCACCAATCTTGTATGTCGCCAATAAAATTGTGGATAGCCAATAATTATTATGGGTTGTTCTTTCTTTCACTTCATTTTGTCTCACTTCAAATAGAGAAGCATTTCAAGTGTTAGAAGTGTCAGAATGATCATCACAACACTGTCCCTTTAAAGTCTTGAAGAACTCAAACATCTAGAAGTGGAAACACTTAAACCAAAGCATGTGTTTTCACAGGAACCAGTTTGGTGTTCTCCCAAATTACTTGTTTCTATAAAGCTAAAGAAACAAGACAATGTTCCATTTTAATCAAATTTTCATACAAAAGTGCCTGCTAAAAGAGGTTGTACCATTTCAGTACCAAGAGCGAAAATAATTAATAATTAAAATTGTGTTAAGTGATAACCAATATGCTCATCTTCTTTGCATTTGTTGGTGTTGCTAAAACATGTTTTACTTTTGATGGCACTGAATAGGCACAACGATTCAGCTTTGTGAGTTGTATAATTTTAGTAGCAACTTGAGGGACAACTGTATGCCAACATTTTACAACAGTTGATCAATAACTTGGCTGTACTCGTTAAATACAGCTATTCTGATTTAAACATGTTTAAAATTTGTTCCCATTATAAATACTGACCTTACTTTTGTTGGTCTCTTCTGTAAAAAATGCAAGTTAAGAGTTTTGAGTTGATTTCAAGATACTGCTTTTAGGCACAACACTCCCAAACATACAAGTTTGCCTAGTTGGTTTCATGGCTTGAGTACTTTTGACAAAAAGCATAAAACTGGGAAAACCCTTGAACAGAGAAAAACTGGCTATTATACTTTTCTTTAGGTCATGGTGAAAAATGAAGTGGCAAATTTGAATTCTAATAATTAATTAATTAATTAATTAATGTTAGTTTGAAAAGCATGTACCCCCTCTCTGGTGATCCAAAATGGCCCATAAACCTGGACTTGATCTGCTCCAACAAATGTAATAATGCAAGAACATGAATTCTGTTGTCAGCTGTATGGTTGTCTAAGTTAAACTAGTCAAAAGGTTGTACTTAATACAAAACTCACAAGTTCAAGTGAAATCCAGTAAATATCAGAATGCTATGCTTTCAAGCTCTCCCAAAAATCTCCAAGACAGAACTATGTGACTTCACTTCTTGTATAGCATTTTAGTATCAGTGTGTAACTTGCAAAAATGCTCCAAAGCCGCAAAGGTCGGATGACAACAAAAAGAAAAAAAGACATCACCAATGAAATACTGTGCTCTAGAGTTTCTATCCAACCAACAAAAAATGAAACAAATATATACAGAAAATGAATTACCAAATCATGAGAAGTGTGTTCTACATTATCTACAATTTTCAAAGTCCCCAAAATATTGATTTTTGTTATCTATTGATTAGATCATTAATTCCTAATACCGTTGACTTGACTGGACCATGCCAATGCACCACTTCAACTCAAAGCCACAAGATGTGCAAACTTCCTCTGTAAGTTCCCCAGTAAAAAAAGTCTTCAGTTCTCCTTGTTTTTTTTTGTTATTCTGTACGTCGTTATTCTGTTGTTGCTTCAAAGTATGTTGATAGTAGCGCAGCCTCTACAGGTTCCATACACGAAGGACATGTGAATGACCTAACCAGCCAGTCTTCTATGCAGTCTTTGTGGTAAATGTGCATACAAGGAAGAAATCTAATTGGTTCGCCCATTGCAAAGTCTGTCATGCATATTACACACCTGACAGAAAACGAAATAACAGTTATATATAGTTCAATTTTATCCTTGGTTCAAATTTTATTTTCTTTTGTTCTGGTGTATGGCAATGTATGATAATGAGTGCAAAACAAAGGAAAAAAAAAACTGAACAAGGATAAAATTGAACCACAACACATACATATATGGCCTATTCTATACTGTAATGCTTCTGGGCAATTTCACAAAAGTGGTGTTATAAGCAAGATTTTTCAAAAGATGTATTAGTTGGAATTATAACCTGCACTACAAAGTGGACATGTTATAGTACCCAGAAAATAAATTCTACTTTGCTTGCGACAATGGTCTATCCAGGGGGGGTCATCAAATTCTGTGTTTATTTTTGTTAGAACTATACATCCAGAAGCCACACGGATCGGAGTTTTAATTACTACAATAATTATTATTGCTAGGAACCTTTAGATTTGTGTATGAATACAAGATGGAGTACAAGTGCAACTTTGAAATCTGCTTTGCATGCTTTACAAAATCTGTGACACCAAATTTCTTTCTACAATCTTCTCATCTGCTGGTAACCAATAAGGAAGAGTTAAGGTATCAGGGAAGTGACTACTGCAACTCAAAATTTTGAAGCCATACTTGAGCTCTGGCTAAACGAGGCAACAATGTTACAGCAACAACTTGAGCTCACGCATGTTTCCACAATGTTTCTCCGTTTAGCCACCTGAGAAAACATTGTTGCAGCAACAAAAAAAATGTTTCCTCGGGTGGCTAAATGGGGAAACATTGTGGAAACATGTACAAGCTCAAGTTGTTGCCGCAACATTGCCTCGTTTAGCCAGAGCTTTATACCCGATCTTGTAGTCTGAGGGTCCCTACTACAGCAGGGTTTGTACCCTTTTTCAGCAACAAGTTTCCAGGACTTTCCCAGGCCTCGGAAATTTGTTTTCCAGGATTTGTAATTAATGCTATTGGATCTTCCCATCTGGCTACTCCGAAATATCTTTCAAGAAAACTTTATTACTCAAGTTAACAGATTCCAGGATTTTCAGGACCTACCATTTTTAAGGTCTATCCAGTCCTGAAAAATGCTAGACTAAAATTCAAGCACTTTCAAGGATTTCCAGGACCCCTACGAACCCTGTACTACCTGTTGTGGTGACATCTCCAGTGTTTCAATAAATTTTTGGAATAGCCTGAAAGCTCCCATTTAAAATGCAATGTCTTAGGGCCTATTCTTGTGGAGTAAAGCTGTCCAGAGTTGTGAGCCGTTCCTTGCTAGCTCCCTGGGTAAGCTAACTTTTGGTGTTTTGGGGAAAATTTTGAAAAAAAAACTCTGGAGCTTCTTCAGTCGGGGAATGAAAATAAATATTTGGCTAAATTATTATCAACTGAGTTGAAGAGGCTTTTGCAAACAGATTCAAGAGCCAATGTTTAAAACATTATCTCATTTCCAACATCACTATGGTAAAGAACTAATGCTCAAAATTTCAAGGTTTGGAGATGTTGTAATGTTGGTCATAAATAATTATTGATGATCTCCAAAAACATCACCAAATGTTAGAATAATTATTTATTAGGATTGTGAAATATTTTTAATGTCATATAGTACTTTCTACTTTATTTTGTGCCCCAAATTAGTCTGGGATTTTTTTCCCAGGCTAGATAGCATTGACACGTAAATAAAGTTTCTATCTATCAGTGATCGCTTTATGCAAGGAAAGACCACTTGGAGTTATACGGAAATTAAAATAAAAATTGCTGAAAGAAGTTTTAATAAGCGACTTGGAAAGAAAGCTGAGCTGGGATTCGTTCTGGCAAATTTAAAATCAATTTTTGCTCTCTCAATCACAAGTCACACTTGTGACTGATTTCATACAGTCTTTTATATTTTCTTTTACTCAAATGGAAAATAAACCAATGATAAAAATCCTTTCGCTGTCTTGACCTTCACAAACAACGATACAAAGGATGAGTCCTTGATTCAAAGCCTACAGTGACTGAGAGCAAAGATTCCAATTTTAGCACGTCAAATGGTATTGACAATTATCTTAATGCTATTGTAGCTAATGCTATCAAATATATTTGCATGAAGTGATGGTCACGTAGCCCTTGTTGGGTATTGAGTGAATGTCTCGATTGACAAAGCATGCAGTTGCACATTGCACATGGTTATCACAAGTCTCTTAAAATCGAAAGCGTTTTTTTTTAATACTGCGCAAAGAAACAGCAAGTAATTCAGCAATGAATTTAGGAGGATTTCCTTAAGTTTTGATTACATAATCTTATTGACGTTGTTTTGAACTTGACCTGAACTTCTGAACAAAATGTCAATATAACACAAACACAACAGATCGGATATTCAGTCACCCACTTTCTCAAACACTTAGCAATTGTACTTTTGGCTACGTTCAGTTTCGTTTCCTGTTTCTGCAGATTGCTTCGGTTTGAAAAATGGCCAGCATTATTAAATCTCATTGTCACAAAAATTCATGACAAGTTTGACGGCCCTTCAGTTCCTTGCAAGTGAAAATATTTCGCAAAACAACATTGAAATTTAGGACTTGAAGCATTTTTTTAAAGCAAAAAGCTATTAAAATTGACTCAAATTCCCAATAAAACAAGGAAATAGGTCTTCCCAGACCGGAAGTCAGGGTAAATAAGAAAAAGAATGGTCGATTTTCTGATGCAAGATCGCGTGCGTTTCCTTTGTTTCTCGTTTTCCATCGATCAACTCTTGAGAATAAAAGCACAATTATGGCTACAAAGCAAACACAGATATTAATTTTCACGCTGTCTTTCGAATAATAAATTACACAGCACATCTGCCCTCGATTCTGCCCTCGATAAATACCCACGAAAGACAGCTGGAAGAAATGTATAACTGGCAAAAAATGTTCGTGATTTCCTTCTTTTTTTAACGAAGCAGAAACACATTAAGCTACTGGTTAAGGTTAAAGACAGTAGGTTATCACGAAAGCATTCCAGTGTATCCAAATAATTTACGGCTGAAAAATCCCGGTTATTCAGAATAACAGCGAACCCACGAATGCTTCAATGAAATATTCATCACATCATAATAAGCTTGAAGGTTCCTTGGTACAATATTTTTCTGTAAACTCTCCACCTTTCAGAGAAAATATTTGCAATATCTCGAGGTTTTATCTAGCATTGACGTAAATTATTTCATAACACAATGACTATGGTGTTACGTACTCGCGCTTCTTTCCTTTCGATCCATCGTATTTGCCAACGGGGAGATGTTGAATAAGACCTAAACGTTGTGCTAAGCGAATCTGCTGTTCTTCCGAAAGCAAATGCGGAGCGTGTTGACTTTGAATAAAGATGGGCGCTTCTTCCTACAATAAAATAAATACGTCACACATGCATGGCTTTGAAACATCGATAGAAAATCAAACCACAAAGGAAGCTAAAGCTTAAGCTTATATCTCAGTGATGGGGTTTTTTGTCGTACCTGATACGGCGGTGGTGGCTCGCCAGTCGTCGGTGAATCAGCGCTTTCTTCGTCGTGCAGAAGCGAAATGTCGTCCTGTCCAGAGCTTTTCAAACAGTTTCCCATGTTGGGATGACTGAAGCTCTACAAAGTTGAGACAGTTCACTAAATACACACACAGATAGGCACTTACTTAGTCAACTGCCGGCCTGTGGTTTGGTTTGTCTAGTCTGAAGAAAAAAAATTATTCTCAAAACAACCAATCTCGCTGTCGTAACGTGACGTCATTTTTACGTCTGCGGGTAATCGGAAGTCGTCGGGATCCTCCGAAGCTCCCGACAAAATTAATGTGTCACGTAGGTTAAAAAGTGGCCATTTTTTGTATCCATGGCAATAATCCTTGCGTCAATCATTTTCAATCTATTATAAAAATCATCTTTTACGTCTTTAAACGAAATTTTAGAGGTATCGCCCTAGAGAAAAACCCCTCCATGACGTTCGTTCTTCCGTAAACAACACAATGACCTTCGGAGAAGGTTCGGCAGTAGTTGGACTTCGCCTCGGGTCATTTCCGAGCGTGCGCATGGTTGTCGCGCGCCTACTTCAAAAATGGCGGTCACCATGTGTGATTTCCCGGAATGACAGAAATCTCGAGTTTTGTGCGTGATTGAGGGAAAATTGCAACTCAGTCATGCCCGTAGCAGTAGGAACAACTGCTCTGAATTCGCTTGTAACTCCGGAGGCCCTAGAAAATGCGGCCAAGGAAGTGGATCGTCAACTTACTGCAGACAGACAGTATCCTGAATTGGCTGAACAAATTAACGCTTCGCAAGGTAAGGTTTACTTCCTCTGATTCGTCCTTCCTGTCACGTGTTCTTTGTTGCACACTGGACTGGATTTTTTTTGGCTACGTGGTCACCGAGGCTTTTTCTTTCACCTTGGAACTTGTACATGTTGAACCCATCAAGTAATGATGTCAGTCAAAACTTTTTCTGCCTCTCCCCTTCCTCCCCACCCGTCCGCCCACCCCACCCCTCCACCCACCTTCGTCACCTCAACAAAAGCTACACTAAAGCACGGACTAACAGTCTTTTAATAGAAATTTCATAAATGGTTGGTCTCATCTCTTCAACTTTAGCCTGCACAAACACCATAACAGTTAGGGCTGAGTTGTTCAAAGCGTGATTAGTGTCAATAAAGGTTGCGGTAACTGCCACGGCAACCTATAGGTTGTGATCGCTGTTCACCCAGGATTAGCACTAGTCTAGGGTAACTACCATGACAATCTATACGTTTTGATCACAGTTCACCCAGGATTAGTGCTAGTCTGGGTTAATGAGTCAAATTGTACTTGAATTTAGGAATCTGCCTTAAAACTAACTCAGTACAGTGTACATGACCATAAATGCAGCTTTGAAACACTATGAAAAAACTTGAGTGTACAGAGGGGATACACAATGGCGGTGCTTAAGTACAGGTCACATTCCCCAGGTCAACATAGAGATCACTGTGCTACAGATAAATGAAGAAGCCCAAAAGTGTCTCCTGGCCCAAATCACTATCCAAAGTTTTCTTTTAGAAGTCAATATTTTTTTTTCCAATACTTTGTTTCAGCTGGTACAACCTTAAGTGGAGTAAATGACTATGACTATCCATTCCTGTCTTCACCTTCTGTTGGTTTGGCTGGCATGGAACTTGTCAGTCTCCTCAAAAGGGTTCCCCTCCCATCAGAGTTAGTGGAGCAGTTTGATCGTATCCTTTCAAGCTTTTTTAATTTTTTTTGTTTTGTTTTTGTTTCTAGCAATAAAAATACATAATTAAGATAACAATCAGCTTGTTTCACCTACTCTTACTGTAGATTCTGCCAATAGTTGATTACTACTTATCACAAACTTGCTGAAAGTAATTATGAGTCAACATGAATGAGTCAATATGAATAATTCTTGATGATATACTTTAGCCAAAGATCTTTCCAGATAGTACATTAGTGAAAGAACAGTTCACCCTGTATCAAAAATGCCATAAACCTCAAGAAAGCTGTTAGTCTGTAGGTTAAAATTTATACAGCACAAACTGGAAAAGGCAAGGCTTCATCTGGAATCAAAGCTATCATATGTAGTTAAATGTAATTAAATGTAGTAAACAACAAAGAGCGTTTGTGTCCCCTTAAGAGTCAGTGGAGTTTTGTTATGCCCATGCGCCAGTGCATTTGCCTAATGTCAGTGTTCGGACCTCGTGCTGTACGGTGCTTTTGTGATGCACATGCACCAGTGCATCCATCAGGAGTTGCTGTGTTTGTTCATGCATGTGTGCCAGTGCATGCTTTGAGCTAGCATTGGTATCCCTGTGCAGTCAGCGGTCTTCTGTTGTTTACTTGTGCCTGGATTCCTTGTGCATTTGTCGTAGGGTATTTGTAGAGCCCGTGCTCATGCTGTTCTGGGTTTTCCCCCTCCTACCCTCCCTTAGTTCCACTGTTCTTCTAGTGTGATGGGTGCCCTTTTTCCCTTCTGCATGGGGGCTTATGATGGCTGGGTTGCCAGGATTTGCCAGGTATAGGAGCAGTCTTATCAAGGAGCTGGTTGCCAATAGTGGAAGCCTCTGGGTGTCTGGGGCACCCAACCTCCATTTAATTTAGTGATGCAGTTGTTAAATTGGTACTAGCCTGTGAGAAAGATCATAAATTGGGGTCAAATTTGTAGCAATCCCCTCACTGCTCACTCTTGTCACTTGTGTTTCAGATCCCAGTTATATCTAACAATTTGATTCACTCAATCACAATCCTAAAACTTTATTCAAGAGATAAATAAAAAAATAAAAAAGATCACATGAGAGGGGAAATCGGAAGAAGAAGAAGGGGCTGACCCCGTATATAACAACATCCCCAAAATAAAAAAGCAAAAATCTATATCTAATGACGAAGGGCTAGTTCTCGAAACATCAGCTTTTGAATCTGTTTCTGGTGGCCAATTTGCATTTTATCAACTTAGTTGATGAAACCAATTCTTGTGTACCACTTCCCCACCAATGCAACACCACAGTTTCTTTAGAAAATAACCCTAAGACCCTACATGTAATTTACAGAGCTTTCTTGCATGCATTCTGTATGGAGAGGAGTTTTTTTTTAAGGGGGTGGAGATTTTTTTAAAGTGGTATGTAAAGGAAGATTTTTCTTGTAGTGGTGTCCTTGACGCTGTAACTGCAGATATGCAGTGTAACTGCATGATGGGTCTCTTTCCTGAGATCAGAAGAGCATGGCTTACTGTTGATAGTGATATTTTTGTTTGGAATTATGAGGATGGGTGAGCAATCAGTTCGTCAGCTTGGTTTCATGAAAGTAGCTGAAAAGCTAAGTTGTAAAACTGATGTTTTCTTATCTTCTGTATTTTTAGGAGTGACTTGGCATACTTTGATGGCTTGAGTGAGACCATTCTGTGTGCAGGATTGGTTAAACCTAAACCGGGTATGCCACAAGGTTTTTTTTTTTTTTTGGTGGGGGGTGGGGGGGGGGGTCTTGGCTTGAAGTTCTCACGCACTGAAAGGTGTTTGAAATTTAGATTTTTTACAAAGAAGGAATAACTGTATGGCTTGCAGGCACTCACTTCTCACACTTCATACAATTTGTAAAAATTTCAATTTTGAGTTATACAGTATTTTGTCAAATTTAAGTCAGATCTCTAATGCCGTGTTTACACTTGAGCGTTTACCATAGTTTAAATTGACTGAGGTCAAGTTACTAAACCATAGTACATTTGTACATTGTGTATACTGGCTCAAATAACCCAATTTGATCCTTCATCAACACATTTGAGGTAAATCTGAAGAGGAACGTAGCGAAACAGGGGAAGAAGACTGTAAACCATACAATTGTGGTGGCATGAATTCGTGGTTTAGACCAGGTTGAGGAAAGCCAAACTATGCCTCTGCCTGCATGTGTGAGTACAGCATTTCTTCCCTTGGATGAAGAAGATCATGAATTAATAAAGTGTTACCAAAAAGCAAATTAGTAAAAACAAGTATGAAAAGTAAAAAAGAAAATAATTACTAACCTTTCAGACTGTTGATCAGTGTAAAGGATTGTAGGAGTTATTGCTTTCCATATCTGTGTCTAAAGTATAAAAAAACACAACTGCAGGTAGTTGCGACACCGGTGTATGTGAGGCAATGTAAAGCTGAACTCCGTAGGAAATCCCATAGCCATAGCATCTAGACAGCCACAACCAGATATGTCTGTCATATTACTTTGGTTAACCTAGCAAAACCAGCCAAATCACTGGGTTTGCCTTGGTCAAATTTCTTTTGTCTTTGGTGGTGTTTACAGAGGTATTAATGACTGTAAATTGATGTTTACACTTGCAAAGAAATTTACCTCAGGTAAGTTAACTCTGTTACCGCAGTAAAAAGCTCAAGTGTAAACATGGCATAAGAAACACTGTAGTTTTAAGTACTACATGTAGGTTAAGTATGGCCAAGCTATGTGTGAAGTGGGATTTAATCCTACTGTTTACTTGAAAATGGTACAGTAACCACAAGCTGGCCTCCACCCAGGGAGAAGGCAGAGCATCTATGTTGTGGGTCAATTTTATCCTTGGTTAAAATTTTTTTCTCCCTTTGTTTTTGGGTATGGTAATGTATGGTAATGTATGATAATGTATGGTAATGTATGATTATCAGTTTAAAACAAAGTTAGATAAAATTAAACCACAACATATACACCTCTCTGTTGCCTCATTGCTAGTACGTATCAATAATTCCATTTTGTTTACTTTTTTCAGAAATCCTTAGAGAATCAGTAAGGTACATATTGTGCCTTACAACACCGATTGATGTTGTTCTGCTTGCTGTGACATTTACACCGAAAAGATTAGGTAAGTTTAAAATTCAGCTTCAAGTTTTTGACATTATTTTAATGCTGTGCTTGATAGTGCATTATACACATTTGGCTCCTCTCTCTATTTGAAGAATTTGAGCACTTTATTAATACGATACACTTATTCTAAGTTAACCACAAGCACTTTGTCCTTGTCAAAGCTAGCTCACTGTTGGATCTGGCCAGTAGAAAGACAAAAAGATAAAGCCTTGCAGACTTGGTAGAGTTGGGGAGTTTGTGTCTGTGTCTAGTATGAGAGATTATTAGATAAAAAATTATCATTGCTAAAAAGATAAAGAACATATTTTGTGTCAAATCTCCTTAGGGAACCTTGCAAATGATGAGTTTGCAGAAATGCATCTTCAGCCGGACCCACTGTTTTCCATCCCATCGGATAACATTTATCTGACTTGCATGACTGGCACACACTTAGGAAGGATCTTCCTTGGAGGGAAAGATGGATGTGTTTATGAAGTAGTTTATCAGGTATTAGAGAGCTTAGGCAACGACAGTGGTGATGACAATGAGAACACCACAAAGCAATACAGTAGGCTTAATAAGCAAAACAATTATTGCTCTGCGTGTGTGTTTTACAGTGGTACATTTCTTTACTGCCCTCAGTAAAACAACAATTTGAAATGACCAAATTTCAGGACTTGTGGAGAATGTGAGCATATGGCAGTGGACTCTTATCTTTTTCCCAACTTCAGTGCTGTTTTTACTGATTTAGCTCCTCGATAGTTCACAGCATTTTACAAGTTAAACAAGTTGGAATAATCGCGAAAGAGTTATAATAACGAGAAGTTACATTTTGAGATGATGTTTTCTTTGCTATTGCCGTTGTTGTGGCCACTGAAACTTGCGATATAAGGCCAGGGCATTTATTAGTGGCTGTAACCTGTAACACCAACCCCTGTGGCTGAGCTCGGTCAATGCTTTGGGTGATGGTTACTCTGTAAGTAATCAATGTTCACAGAGCAAATTTCATGTTATGCCTGCTTCAAAACTTTCTTTTTTAGGACTGCCCAATAATTTGCTTAGCATCTTTCACTTTGATAGGCAGCTGACAGCTGGTTTCAGAGAAAATGTCGCAAGGTGAACCACTCGTCAGGAGCACTGTCATTCCTCGTGCCTTCTTTTTTAAATGCTACATTTAGTGGAGGAGAAGGTAATTATTGTGTTCACTATGGACAGTTCACTTTTAAAAAGTAGAGATGTTTGGCATTGGAATTAGAAGATGGGTTTGTGAAAAGAATTAGCTCAAAAGACAGACAAACTTTGTCATTGTGACCTTTTTTCAGGGCACCGCGAAGCTCTTGGAATGTCACACAGTATAGACTTGAGAAAACAATAAACAAAAGAAAGAAACAATGGACCCTAAGTGAGCTTCACACAATATTGGGCCAATGAAGTTAGAGGTTCAAAAGAGCTTCTTGCCATATGGGGCCAATGAAATTTTAGATTCTGAAGAGCTTCTTGCCATATGGGGCCAATGAAATTACAGGCTCTAAAGAGCTTCTTGCTATATGAGCTTCATGCCATATGGGGCCAATGAAGTTAGAGGTTTTAAAGAGCTTCTTCTCATATGGGGCCAATGAAATTAGAGGTTCTAAAGAGCTTTGTGCCATATGGGGCTAGTGAAATTAGAGGTTCTAAAGAGCTTTGTGCCATATGGGGCCAATAAAATCAGTGGTTCCAAAGAGGTTTGTGTCTACTGCCTTTTTCCTTTTCTTTTGGTTTTCCTCCAGGTTTGGATAATATAATTACTTCAGCCCCACCCACTTCCCTTTCCCTATAGAGAAGAAACACTCTTTTACATCTGTGAGAGTTAGCAATGGTACAGAGTTAGAACCCTAGTTCTTTTCTGTCTGAAGGTGAAAACCCATTTTTTTTATAAGAACTGGACCAACATTTTTGTTTCTTTGTATGTTTGCAAAGCTGTGCTGTAAGGAAAAATTTTGAGAGCCAAAACTCCAAACCTTTGGAATTGAGGGTGCCAAGCATTTAAAGTGCCTATGAAGCGAAATTTGTTTCTCGCTAATTTTAAAGTTTAATCCATAAAACTCAACATTCCAAAATTTGAGGTGCTCTTGATTAAAATCGGCGATTATACAAGCGTTTGAAATTGGGCTATTTTGCCTTCAAAAATGGCATTTGAATCGCGCGGCCAAAAAGACACGTGACAATAGCTGTGACGTAATTTTGACGTAATTTTGGGGACAAGTATTCCAACTATTTCACTATAACTCATAAGCGCAAACACATTTTTGTACCCAAAATGACGTCACATCACGACCCAGACCCCTGACCATTTTTAAAGGCAAAATAGCCCAACTTCAAATGCTCGTAAAATCAACAATTTTAATCACAAGCACCTCAAATTTTGAGATTCTTGCGTTTTTAGGGGTAAACTTTAAAATTAGCAAGAAACAAATTTCGCTTCATAGGCACTTTAAATTGTTTGGGAAAACTAACATTTCCTTGTCGCCCAAAGGCCCTGGTTTGTGTTGTCAAGTGTTGGGTCATATTACCTGGTAACCAGTTTTTTTTAATTTCTAGTTCCTGGTCTCAAATTAATAAGACTGATATTTTTTGTTTCAGACCCTATTGTCCAATTGGCAGTTGATAATACAAGGAACATTCTTTACACTCGGTCAGAAAAGGGGACCATTCAGGTACATTGTATGTTGATTGAAGAAAGGACTCCATAAAGCAAAGGAGAAGTACGGAAACTGTTCTTTATGTAAACTATGGCCTTTAGGTAATTTTTCTAAATGGATTCTTTTCATGGATACTATTTTTAGCCTTAGTTTTATAAATGTTCAATGTAAATTATTGAAGGGTGTTCCGCAAAAGGTGCATATATCGCTTTTTTGCCTTAAAATCCAAATCTCTCTAAATTCACTCTACTTTGGCATACAGACTGGTTATGGTGTCAGAAATGAAGTTCTGCACTTATTTTGTGATTCAAAGGCCTGGATTCATCAAATTAGGGTATGACTTTTGCCTACATGAGGGGACGCAAGTGACTTCTACTGTAAGTATCTCCTCCCACTGAGATTTTTGTCTTGCGGTGGCGGCAAGTGTTATAATAGGGACCTTAAGATACGACGACGGCGAATGTCTATGACGGCGAGCGGAAGTTAAAAATGTTTGTTTGCCGACTTCCGGTAGCTGTCATGGTAATTTTTCCGCCATAGCTGTCTTGTCTGCGACGTCAAAAGGAACAGTTTGCCGTTTTGTCTAAAACGTGAGTACGTTTCCGTCATTTCTAGAGCAATTTTAAAGGTATGTTCGAATATTTTCGACAGATTGTGAACTTATCATATTTTTAGCTGGTTTGTGTTAAATATCTGTGGTTGCAGAGGTGATTTTAAAGGAAAAACCTAAGTTTCTTTCTGTTGCTCCGAACAGGTCGCCGCTGCAATTCTTTGCAAATGAAAACGAACTCAAAAAAGACAATTCGGTAAGTTCTCTACATTTTCTTTTTTAGTTTTAAGATATAATTCACGCTTAGAAAAATGAATGTATTGAAACTGAACCAGAAAATCCTAGATAATTCACTAATTCCTGGAAGAGTTCTCGATTTAGTACCGATGGTGTGCTAGCTTGAAGAAAATGTAAACAAGCGTCATGTGCGAAATCTAAAAGTAAGCTTAAATATTGTTTTCTTTTAGGTCGAATATGGAGTGGACCGAACAACACGACCATTGTTTTTGCCAAGAGATTCTAGTCCTTGAACCGTTCAAGTTCAAGAAAGGGAGCATTGGAAGAGGTCTGATATGGGAAAAATTGCCAACGATCTGAACGACCTTCAGCTTCCACGATTTAGGGTAACCAAGCGTGCGGTCAGAGAAAGATACTCCTTGTTAAGCGAGAAGTTCAAAGCAAAGATGCGACAGGAGGACAAGGCTAGTGGCATCGAAACAGATATGAAAGGGAAACTCGGCCAAGCACTCGCTGTCATCCATCTCATTTAGGTCGAACTTTCCATAGCAGTCATAGGGAAAATCTGGGTTTTTGGAGGTGTTAGCATCGTAGAACAAACTCGTCCTCTGATATATTGTTGTCGTCAAAACTTTCAAGGAGAAGGTTACGAATCTCTGTTTTGTTACGGAGCCGTTCGCGCCTTCGATGGGTTTTCTTAAGGTTATTTTTCACGCCTTTACGACGGCGACCTCTTCCCAGTCCCCGTAGGTTATGACCGCCGTCGCAGACACTCGCCGTCGTCGGATCTTAAGGTCCCTAATCTGTCGTATGCGGTTTGAGTCATTTGTCATCTTACTTACAGCGTATCTTTGGCATCTGGAAAATGTTGTTATTTTAACTAAGCGTGGTTTCCCATAACAGCGAAACTTGTTTTATATTTCACCTCGTGACCTGCCTCAACCTCGTTGACCTTCACCTCTTGGCCTGCCCTAACCCGTGGTCGAAGATGGCACCAAGGAAGGGTTTTGGTCCCTTCACTCTGGTCATAAATCCTGATCTGTCTTTGGACAAAAATTGGTAGGTACTAAACCACCATGTTTGTGCCATGAGTCCTATGCTCACTTCATAAGGACGGAACATTATTTTGCTTGATTGAAGAATTTCTTGAATGGCCTAGAATTAAGTTGTATCGAAGGAGAATTTGTAATCGAAGGAGAAACAAGCAAGCTCGTTCTAAAACTATGTGGTCGTCCCCGGGTAGCTCGAAATCCTAAAGAACTAATCACGCAACTTAATGTTTTGTCCATCCGAACTGGCAGGTGACACACCTCGTACAGTTCGATGTAACACGAAAGAACTAATTACTCAGGCTAATGTTTTGTCCATCCGAACTGGCGGGTGACACACCTCATACAGTTCGATGTAACACGGAAGAACTTATCATGCAGCTTAATGTTTTGTCCATACGAACTGGCGGGTGACACACCCCATACAGTTCGATGTAACACAAAAGAACTTATCATGCAGCTTTTTTGATGTTTTGTCCATCCAAACAGGAGTATGGTGTAACCAAGAGATAATAATAATTATGCAAGTTACAATAATTTGTCTCCGACTTTAAGGTAGTGGACTGACTGTAACCAAAAATACTTATTTCACTGCATGGGGAGCAACTATATTATCCTGCTACTATTACTGTAATTGAACAATTTATCCTGAAATGTATGCATGTTTGCCGCCTCTATTTCTGTCTTTAGACCAACTTAGCTACAGAGTACTTGTATGTTTTCAGCAGGTTAATATGATGATTCAGAGGAAATGCATGTTAGTAACTAAAAGGAGCCATTTGCTTGAATGTGGCATACTATGTGTTTTGACCTCAAAGGTCATTTCTGGGTTATCAATGCCTATTTGTTGGAACCTGTGTTGTTTTCATCTAGCGACTGTGGTTTTTATGCCCTTTGAGGTATTTTATCTCAATTTGGTCTAGCTCATTTCAGTGTGTCCGTTGACCGTACAGCCAGTGTCGATATCTTTATGAGGATACGGTTTTGAGCTGTGTAATAATCTTTATCTTGCAATATTTATATTGCCGGGCCCGGCCATTTGTTTTTGGAGCAAGATGTTGTGTTTGTATCACAGCTATTTACGGTCTTTCAATCCTTTTTTTTAGCGCTGTAGCTTCTAAGAGAGCTATGCATCACCTGAGATTGATCACTTAGCTTTAGTAATGGCTGTGTTTTTGTCATCGCTTCATTCCGCTCTGTGACTGCGGTGTTAATATTTTCCACCTTTCGTTAATTCCAGTTTATTAGAGAGTATGTCTTTTTTTTTCTTCCATTCTTGTTGCTGCTTAAGTCACTCTTCAAGCGTGCTTGGACGTGATCTAATGACACGCTTTACTTCCAGATTATTGGCGTTGGCAAAGTAAGCCGAACACACTGTATTTTCTTTTAAAGCAAGTGTTTAACTGATCGTAACTTCAATTTAATTTGTCTCATATTCCATCGGTCCTTTCTGGTTTATTTTTTATTTAATGACATCGTCCATTCTGATCGTAACTTCAATTTAATTTGTCTCATATTCCATCGGTCCTTTCTGGTTTATTTTTTATTTAATGGCATCGTCCATGACATTCGAACAGATTATGACACCTTTCATGGCTGCAAGGCGAAGAACCTTATTGAGAGTATGTAAGGAATGCTAGGAAAATTTCCTAGCATTTCTCTGTGGTACTTACAGTAGAAGCCCTGTGCGTCCCCTCATGAACTGGACCAACCCAAACAAAAGAAAGCAATCATGCGTCAGATCCTTTTGTTTCTGTTTCTTGAGTTTTGGGGAAAATTCATGCGCTAATCCTTCAGATCCTAGCTTTCTCATCGCAAAATAAGTACAGAACTTCATTTCTGACCCCATTTATAGTCTTTATATGAGGCCCCGGCTTGGGAGATTGGGCAACAACTCCTCACACTATCGAGCTTAAATAAATTGATTTGATTTGATTTCAAAACCAAAGCAGAGTGAGTTTACAGATATTTAGAATTTTAAGGCAAAAAAGCAATATACGCCCCTTTTGCAAAACTTTTTTTAATTATACTTCATTTCCTTCAGGTTTTTGATCTTGGCTCAGATGGTAAAGGGATGGCATACATTGCGTGCCTCACCCAGGATAAAATCACGCAGAGAGCTTCATTAGTTGCTAGGTTGGTTTATTCAATCAAGCCTGTTTTTTCCCTTTCTTTTGTCCTGAAAACATCAAGAACTGATGTCCTCCCCATAAAACTGTTAATTTCATAGAGAGTTTTTCTCAAGTTAGGTGACCGTATGACTCGTTTCTTTTCTTGTGTTCTTTAAACACAGGTAGGAGCCATGGAAAGCAAAACCATGCAACTAATTAGTACTCAACAGGCATCTCATTTCTCCTGTATAAAGGAAAGAAAAAAAATGAATCAATGGAAACATTTTTTGGTTTTACTCTTTGGGTATTTTGATTTCAACTTGGTGTTGGTGTAACTTTTTTTTGTTTATTGTGAACTTGTATTAAATTGTACTTTCGTAGTGAGACAATCTTTAACACTTACTGTATTTCTTCCCTGAATTTTTTGACATATTTTCTGTCATCTAAGCTGAAAGGACTTTCAGTACCCAAGTTTTCCTTCAAGAATTAACTTTAGCCTCTGAGACATTCAAAATCTTTTAGCCTAGAGTTTAGTGCATAACGTTTTGACCACAAAATAGTAAGAATACTTTTAATTAATATTTTATTTTCTAGAACAATTGATCACAACCACTTCAGACCTATCATTCACATTGCTCCGATTTCAACGAATGAATCCAAAACTGTCCATCTGGTTGCAATCACTCAGGCTGGTAAGCACTACTTTTAGTAGCAATCAGCATCTATTTTCTCCTTACTGTATCTATACTTGGTCAAATACAGATGTAATGAGAATTAGGAAATGAACAGCGCAGATAATAATTTTTATTTCCTTTTTTTTGCCGAGTCCACTAGCTACTGTAGTATCATAAGATATATATAGTGAGCTCAAGGAGAGCAGACATTGTGATATCATTAAATGTTGAAATTTCCTTATTATACCTGCCAACTCTCACGCATTATGCGCGAGTCTCATGCCTGTGGACCAAAGATGTCGATCTCACACACTGAGGACAATTTCTCATGCCTGACTTAGAAATTCGGATGACTTGTCCTTTAACATATTAACAACAAAAATTCAATTCAATATTACCCGCAAATGTTCAAACAAGCAGCGAGATTGTTGAGTTTGAGCCCTTACTGTAACATAACAGGCTGAAATGTCGCGTTTCAGTTTGCATTTGAGGGACCTTCAGAAGCATTTGGAAGTCATTGGAACATCTTTGGACATGTTCAGTAGCGTTTGGATGACTTTGAGAAATCGTCGGAAGTCGCCAGAACATTTTCGGGAATTCCAGTCATGAGGAGACAAAAAATCTCATGCATTTGACTCAGAAAAAGTTGGCAGGTATATTGTATCCATTGTATTTATAGGGATACATGCTATGTATTCATCAAATCTATTAGGTTGCACAATATTTCCACCCGTTACTAAGTTTAGGGCATGTGTAGGCTTCTCCTTTTATGCAGATGGTAGGTGATTATTTTGCTGCCTGTTCTAAAGCAGCAAATTAGCAGGTGCAACTCCAAGTTTAACCTAATAAGTTATGAAAAGAATCTAGAAGTTTTATGATTTTTCTGCCTATTCTTTGTTCATTAACTTAAGCTAAATTTGAAAAGGAAAACCCAGCATGTGTCATTTTGAGGTGTTGTGTCAAGAACAGAGTTGACTGATTGATAAGTATTTTGTCAATCTGTGATTACTGTACAGTGGAATCCTGATTTTTTTGAACTCTCAATAATAATTTCTCGCACCTCCGGGTCATTTGAACCAAAAGTCATTTCCCTTCAGGATTTGCTTCACTCAAACACTTTAATTTTACTCCCGATATCTCAAACCAATTTTAGTTTCCCCTGGAGGTTAGAGAAATCGGAATTCCACTGTATTTTAAAGTTTTCTGGGTTTGGAATAAGAGTTCAGATGAAGAGATTGATAGTTCAGTCCTTGTCATATCAAATAATTGTGATGATTACAGGTAGGAAGAAACTGTTTAAGTAAGCTGAGAACTTACCAAAGGTCTAAACTGTTGAGTTGTGTTTCCTTGTCCAGGTGTGCGACTTTACTTCACTACAACAACTGCCAGGGTTGCACTAGAAAGACCAAGTAAGCTACAGCTTGTGCATGCTAGACTTCCACCAGGATTTGCACCATCGGCAACATCACAGAGGCCTTCGCAAGTACATGCAGCCTTCTACAGACAAGGTAAGTAGTGCATCCAGGCTTTGCCATTTGTGTATTATGAATTAAACACTCCCCATCACTGCAATAAAATGGGTTTGATTACTTTTGATCCACATCAAAGGAATGACAGACATGTTCAAAACAAACACCTTTGATAAATTTTAATGGTTTTATTTTTACGTCACCTTTAATTTGACAGCTAAGAGTGCTGCTTTCCCTTCTCATTTCAAGGTAGAAAAAGAAAAATTATTAATGGTATATATGTTGTAGGTCAAAAATAATGATTTTAACTTTTATTAAAATGAAATTCTTTTTTTGTTTTCTAACTCTAATTATTCATGATTCAAGAATAGTTAGGGTTAGAAGACAAAGGAATTTCATTTTGACCTGAATTTTATTTGTATTTTTTTATTATTTGGAATATCAACACAAAACTCACATTAATTTGTAGGTATCTTGTTGCTGGCCTCATCTCAAACTGACGAGATTGATGTTCTTTGGGGAATCAGTCCCGATCCCTTTCCTTTCCAGTCTCCAATCAGAGAAATGCAGGTAAGCTTCAAATTTCAATTTCAAATCAATATTAATCAGGTTATTAGCTTCAAATTTCAATATCAAATCAATATTAATCACGAAATTAGTTTCAAATGTCAATATCAAATCAATATTAATCACGAAATTTCCATATTACTTTTTCACTGTAACTGTCTTCAGCCTCTACTATGTAGTGGTGGTTTCAGCTTTATGCTTGTTCTGGTCATCAGCTTCAGGGCAGTGTTTTTTTTTTTTTTTTTTTTTTTACCAAGGCAGGAAATTTCACATTAAAATGAGAGAATTTCAAAATTCTTCCCGCAATGAAAAGACAGCAAGCTTGATTTTTTGGATTTTAGTCCTGTTCCATAAAGATGACATCTTTATGGAACAGAACTAAAATCCAAAACAGAACAGTTCTTTGTCAATTGGGATGAATAGTTTTAGGAAAATATTGCAAGAATTTTGCTGGCCAATTTTGCATACCACAAATTGTCATGAATTTTAAACTTCACATAAAGGTGTGAACATTATGCATGACTGTGTATTCAATACAATCAGGTGAATGTGCCTATGGAAGGAAGAACATGGTCATTAAGTGAGGTGCCTCAAATTAACAGCAGTATGATAAACGAATGTCCAATAATCAGTGACAGGTGGCCAGACCCCCCAGCTGTTGTCAGGCAGCATGCATCCAGTCAGAGATCCTTTGTAGCCCTTAGTGCACAGGTAAAAAAGACAGTTGGACATTGTTCATGTAGGCTGTGTCATTTTTGTTTTGTTTGTATTTTGCTGTTGATGTTGTTGTTTTTTTTGTTTGTTGTTAATTTTGGTTTATCTGAGGAAGTAAACAATTCTAATCATTAATTTTCCACTAATGGAAGTGTACTGGTCAGGGAGATTATATGCAAATATACATAGCTGGTTTTGGAAAAAGCTACGTATCAAAAATGCAGCCATTTGGCCGGCATGGGTCCAGAAAGTTCTCAAGTTTTTTGGGTCTGATGAGCCTGAAAATCGCACCACTGCGGGGAAAGGAAAGGAAAAAGAGAGTGAGCAAGGAGAAGGGAAGGAGAAGAAACCACTGGTCACACTCAGTCTTTATAATGGCTACTTTGATAGCTTTTTGCAAATCCAGTTAGATTTAGTTATATACCTTGGAATATCCTCAAATACTGTTGCTACGATTGAAACAATAAAACCAGGTCTTCAAACTGACAATACCGGTATTAATTATTTTTTGAACTGCTTAGACTGGGAGTAGTTGCAAGTTTCAATATGCAATGAAAAGTTATTAATGTTAAACACAGAGGACAATGAAAACATGGCCATTAACTTTGATGCTCTTTACCTTACTTCTCAATTGGAAGTTATTGTTCAGTTGAGATATTGGCCAGGGATGTTTTGACTTATCAGAAATATGTTAAAATTTTCAACAGGGTAGTTACTTGTTTACAACATATCGGCCAGTGGAACAGCTGCATCAGCTGTTGCTTCTCAGTCAGGGATTTGACTCTGAGGCTGTGCAAGCATTCTTCAAACTTCACAAGGTGAGAGGGAAAAAATGAAAATTTCCTTTAACAAAAGAATAATTATTGAATGAGATTTTAGTATTATTTTTTAATGGAATTGCTACCTTAATACATCACAAAAATATTGCAATATTACAAAGAAACCAAAAATTTCTCACTAAGTTGAGTTAATTAGATTACGACAAATGTACAACACTCACAGAAATATAACACATGATTGCAACAGTAAAGTAATAATAAATTATTATGTCATGTCAGAGGGTGCAAAAACCATTTAATACAATTTATAGAACACTATATCTACAGAAACAGCATTATTTGAATTCATTTAAATTCACTGCTTTATCATTTAACTTCTGGCAAAAATATGATATTTGATGGATTTGGTCGTCTTTCCATAACATACAATCACAAATAACCCCAATCCTAATGCTTAATGTTAAAATAGTCATATAATCAAAACTGTAACACTAACATGGTTCAAACCCTGACCCTAACCATTGACCTAATTCTTAAGCTAATTTTGCATGTAGCTGTAAAAGTAACCCGACATTATTTTGTTGATTCCAAGGTGAATTTGTAGCCATTGTAGCAGAAGCTTGAAGTGTAACTATAATTCTCTTAATACTAAGAGTATGCTCCCGACCTCCCCATGGTACAGAGTTGTTCTTATGACTTGTATTTTTTGGGGTCAGAAATAAATATGTCATGCTTGTGTGAGTGATAGAGTCTCTAGGCCTTGAAAATGGTGTCGTCACACCTTGGAGCCCTTATGCATGTATCTCAAACTTTATGGGAACCAGGGAAATTTATAGTTCAAGATACATACATGTAACAGGGCTTTTATATAAGAAAGATGGTGTCAAACTACAAACTTATTAAATCAATAATGCCCAGCCCTGTCAAAATGTTTTGTAGTAGTGGGCAGCATAGTTACAGTAGTAGGCAGAAACTAACAGCGACCCTTGCCTGCCAGAGAACTCCCATTGAAGTCCCAGTGTGAAGTAAGGGGCAAATAATTTACTGTAGGTAACAAATTTGCCGGCTGACATCACATTTTGACAGGGCTGAATGCCTATGCATTACAACACTTTAAAAATGTGTTTAGAAGGCTGTGTAATGTGCAGTTCCAGAAAATATCCATACCCCCCCACGGAAGGTCGTTGGAAATTCCGAAGGGGAGGGGGGATCAGAGGCTAAAATTTCCGAGGGTAGTGGGGGGCTCAAGTCTAAGCTTTTTCCAGAGGGTGGCAAACAGTTCGTAACGAACGAAATAATACTTACGTAAATTGTTTTCACGATCAAAAAAGGAATTGAAATAAATAAATTACTTCTCTATTCACCTGGGCTTAAATGTGCCTGGCCATTAATGTTTGTGTTCTCGCTGCGATTTTCCTGTCATTATCCCCAGAAGAATGTGGCCTCTCGTGCACTAAACCGAACCGATACAAAATGGCCGACAGCAAAATTTGATCTCCAGATCCCTGGCCGAGTGCCTCGTACTCATACCCATGCTTACGCCACTTTCGTTTACCTGAGGTCACCCGAAAAGTAACAAACAAACACAAGTACATTTGCCGAGACAGCACAATTTATTACACAATTTTTAACAAGGCTCAGCGAAAAGCCGAGAAAAAAGATATCTTACGCATGCAGCGAGCCGTGGCTCACTTTGCAACAAAGCTTAGAAACGTAGAAACTTGGAAACTTTAACTTTGGTGCTAAATTAAGCGATTACACACATGCATTTTTATTTATCGTTCAAGCAAGGACTTAGGTTGCAAAAAATCAGTGTTCTCATATTTAAAAAGTTAATAGTAAAGCAATTCCATTAATCTTCGGAATTCAGTTCAATCATCTTCTGTGCTAGCATCACTTTCTTCCCCGCTCTCTTCTCTTTCGCTAGAAGTCGACTCGCGTTCACTTTGGCCCAAATCCTGTTGTTCCAACAGTTTTCTTCTAGCGTCCATCGCCTTCCTCAGAGCGTCCTGTGCCTTACGTAACTCGGCCAGCTGCGAATCCAGATCTTTTTCTAGCTGCTCAACTTTAACTGATGCTTCTTTGCGTTCAGTCTTGCTTCTGCTGTCAAAATAATCTTGTCTGCGACTTGTTAGTTCTCTCTGAATATCTTGTAACGACGTTGCGGCTGTGTCGACGCGTTGCGTGTTTTTCGCAAGAGTTTTTTCCACGTACATCAGTAAAAGGATAAATCTTAAATAACGTAGTAAAGTAATAAAAAGAATTGATTGTACCTCTGTTAGCCGTCAATTTTCGACATTTAAAACGACTTGAAACTTCCGAGGAGTTCTGAAATGAGGGTAAAGAAAAAACGGAAATTCCAGAGGGGAGGGGGGTCTTCACAAACCCCTCTGGAACAGAAATTCCGAGTGGATGGGGGGTTAAAACGAAAAAACCTTCCGTGGGGGGGGGGGGGGGGGGGGGGGTGGGGTATGGATATTTTCTGGAACTGCACAATTGGTTTTTGATGTTCAATTAAATTTTTCTAATTTTGTTGCTGTCACCTCTTAAATTTTAGTTGGAGATATAAAGGGCAAAATTTTGTTTAAAAAAAAACTCTTTGTGAAGGGCTGGCAAATATGGTTTGGATTAGAAACAGTTTCAAAATGTCTTGAATTATCATAAAATAATGGTTACACTGATTTCTTGGAACCTATCATGTTCAAGAAATTGAGGGTAGAAATGACAAGACTCCAATGTAGTTTATCTTTATTTTACACAGGAAGACCAGGCATGTGCAACATGTCTTGTTTTGGCTTGCTCAGCACAGGCATCACAGCAACAGGTTAGTTTTGCAGCAATCAAATCAATTTTGATAGTTGCAGGTAGAGATTTATTTTGCATTTTCAAATGACCGGTGCCAAACAAGGGAAGAAACTGTGTTTCTGGATGCAAAGCTTGATTTCTTGATTTAGCCTGTTTACAACTTTGCTAAACTTCAGTGCAGATCATAAGGCCTTGGAGCGCTTCTCATATTGGTCATTTGATATGTCTATGTTGTAGTTCAATTTTTTCCCTTGGTACAATTTTTACTGAACTGGTACAGAATATATTGAACTGGTACAAAATATTTTGTACCAGTACAAAATTTTTTAAACCAGTCCCATTTATCTAACATTCTAAAAAGGGATTTAATTTATTTGGGGTGTGTTAAAAAAAAGGGGGCATGGTATTTTTTGGGGGGATGATTAATTGTAAAAAATAAAAAATGATATTATTGTAAATAACCAACAAACTGTTCTGTAAAATTCTATAATAAACTGGTACAAAATATTTTGTACTGGTACAAAAACAAATTGTACCAAGGTGCAAATTGAACTACAACATCTATACTTTTAACAGCAGGGCAGCTCCCACATATGGACTATATAGGTATTTATACCATACCATAGAAAATACAGCCAATCAGAATATTGGCAAGCTGTTGTTTATTCATCAGTGTTCTACCAAACCTTCCCATTGGTCAACTGGTGCAATTCAAAGATGTGACACCCAACCTTCCCATCATACGTTGAGATTGCTTTTATTGCTTGAAAATTAGTACTAATTTTGCAACCATTTGACTATAATAACTTTATTTTACATTAATTGTAATTTGTTAATTTTGTTAATTTATTATTAATTTTTTGTAATTTGGTCATGGATTATAATTGATAAAAGTTTTGAAAAAGGTTTAAAAACTCTGTCAAGAGGGTGGACATTAGGAAGCCATTTCAAAACCATTCAAGTCTGCGCGTAGACTTTCGAAAAAGTCCTTCATCCTATTTAATATGGCGCAGGCCGAGGGAATTTTTAAACTTGATTGGCGCCAATTTTAGCAACCCAAAAGCAGGTCACTGCACTTAGACCAATCAGAGTAGATCTTTGGGATCCTCAGGGATAAAGTTGGCAATCAAAAGCTATTATGAGCAAGGAAATGTGACTTGCAGTTGAAATTCCAACATGGAGTTGATTGCAAAAGCGATAACTGATGCTCTTCTTCCAAATGTGAGTCACACCACTCCCCGTTTTTGGCGCGAAACACAAATGAAAACCCTTCAAGTGAGACACGTCGACCTCTCGCGATTTCATCGCTTGCTCTGCCGCTTCACAGCCTAAAAAGCTTGCTCCTCTCGGTTTTTTTTTTGCCATGAGACTCGAGAGATTGACTTGTGGCAAGTCTAGTCTGCATGTATCTCGCATTGATTATGTTGGCCTAGCCTGCATGCAGACGTCTCCTATTTCCTTTGTTGCACGCAGGAAAGGGATGTCTGCGAAACAGTGTCGCTAATCGTGTTCCGGTATCCTGCTGTTTTCCCAGAATCTTGGGAAAGAACTGTGATTGGTAGCCAGATAGTGGTCTTTGTTTGAGCAAATACTGATTGGTCTTTATCTAAAACAGATGTGATAATGTATACATGCATTATGCCACCCAAATTTAGCAGGGTTTTCCATCACTAAACTACAAAAGCAACATATACTTCATAACAACTTGGGAAAAATCAACGAGGAGATTTGCGGAGATTACCGTCGCAAATCTTTTAAAGCAGGAGCATCGGCTTCTTCTGAGAAATGACTCTGCCTCTTCTTCGCCGAACGATCATGGCTCTTTGCTAGCACTATCTTCAACACTCGTCAAAGGTCTTCCCCATGCATTCTACACGCATAATTCCCAATTCCCCTGTTAGGCCTGCAATCAATGAGCGAGCAGCTGAAAAGTCTGAAAATGAACATAAGACTGGTGCAAGTCAAGGATCAGTAGCCGAGTAACAGGCTGACTGAAGAGCTGGAAAGCTTGGGGAAAATGTTGTGTCGGGTTACATATGGCCAGACTTCCACAGCGGTGGATAATGTTTCATTATTTATGCAAAATTTAAAACCAAACAGCGGGATACTGGAATACGATTAGCAACGCTGTTTCACAGACGTCTCTTTTCCACGTGCAACAAAGGAAATAGAAGAGGTCTGCATGCAGCCGGCTAATGCTGGCCTTGCTGGCCACTGTATTTTCTATGGCATAGTATATTAAAATAGTTATGCAACACTTTCTTGTGGTATACCGTGGAATATCCCACTCACCACTTGTAATTTCTCATTATGCACTTGAGCCTTTTTTGAGTGAAAGGCTCGTGTGTATAACGAGAAAATACAAGTGATATTCCACAGTGTACCACAAGAAAGCATTGCATAACTATTTTGCACTATGTAGTTTATACTAGTATGCACAGCAGGATAGGGTATGATTTTTTAGGTTCTCAATCCTTAAATAGGGTTTCATTTTTGCCCATGCTGGCATAGTGTTCCCAGTGTGATCCTTGGATAGGGTGCCTAAATTGTATCAGTTGAAGGGCTCAGTGGAAGAAGGGCATAAGTGACGATTTTGGTTATTTTGCTGACGTCCTCCAAATGAGCTGAAGTTTTGCATGTGGCCTTTGATACATTAGAAAAACATTGCCCTATATTCTTTTCGCTTTTTTTACGCTCAGTTTTCGAGAAAACGCGGACCAAAATACGCATTCTACGCGTCACTTAGCACAGTTTTTCCTGCTTGGATTACTGAAACTGGACATGAAATGATTGGCAGGGACTTATTGTTTGATAGTGTGACGTAGACTATAAGTTTAGCGGTTAAAACATCGATTCACTGATACGAAACTTACGCGGTTGAGGTCAGCTCGATCGGTAGTGAGTTCCATTTAATCGCATTACGCCCGAGTGTTTGCCTGCTCGCCTGGTGGTAAAAAAGACATCATGAAGTCTTGAATTACCCGCAAGCCACTAGCTTCTCTGAAAGAATCCAAAGAAGTTTTCTCTGTGCTTTCCAAATCATGAAATCCCTCTGTTTTGGAGTACAGATTAAGGGGCCAGGTGATAAAAAGTCTGAAAGCAACTCTCGTCTTAAAAGCGGCCCTCCGTTGCTAGTCTCGGACCGTCTGTCAAAGGTTACCGTGCTAAAAGTTCGGAAAACGAGAGGTGTTTTTGGACTTTAGGCTGAAAATCTCCGATGTTTGATGAGAGTTGTCCGCGCTTGGAGGCCATAGTTTTCTCCCACAATTCATTGCGGCCACAGAGGGCACTGTCACAGTGAAAAGTTCCCGCGGGTGACGTAACGGGATTAAATCCGCTCAGACTACGCGTACTATAGATTATTTTCACTTCGGAAACATTACGGAGAAATCATTGAAGACAGGGAAACCGGCAAGATGAAAAGTCCGTCCGTTTACGACGAGTATCCTGAATTTAATGCAAGGAAAAGTTGACGCGTGTGGCAAATACCAAAAGGGAAAATGCATTCGTTATCGTGTGGTGTTTTGTAAACCGGTTAAAACATGCTGGCGAATATCAACACATAAATCACTTTGCCGCGATGACCTCGGTTATTTCGCTTCCGTGGAGGCTTGTAAACATCACCAAAGAGCATTTTCATGCGAGCTAAACGTCAGCAAGAAGTATTTAAACAGCAAAATGTATTTCAAGTTGTGTGACGCATGACAGGACATTAACGATTCAATTTCAGAACATGCAAATAACGCCGTTAAGTCTAACTTAATTAACGTTAGCGCTAACCCCTTGAATGCTGTTTTCAAGTCAGACAAACTCTTTGCGCGCTGACTTAAGGTTAACCAAGGCTTCTGTGTGCTGTTTTAAGTCAACCAAGAATGTTGTGGACTGTTTCTGAGCCAAGCAAGCTTGTTGAGCGCTACGATTAAGCAAAACACGGGTAGTAACACCTGTAGTAAGTGCTGCATTCAAGAAAACAAGTAGACCCGGCATATTTCCAAGTCAGCTGGGCACCTTGTGCGCTGTTTATGAGTCAAAAAGTCATATAGCACATTATGGCTCATTGAGCAGAGACGTTCCGTGTTGTCTTAAGCCAATTACGAAATTTTGGCGCTTAGTTTTCATAAGAAGGGCTTGGTGGAAGACTGTGCTAAGTGACGTGTAGAATGCGTATTTTGGTCCGCGTTTTCTCGAAAACTGAGCGTAAAAAGAAGCGAAAGAAATATAGGGCAATGTTTTTCTAATGTATCAAAGGCCACATGCAAAACTTCAGCTCATTTGGAGGACGTCAGCAAAATAACCAAAATCGTCACTTATGCCCTTCTTCCACTGAGCCCTTCATAAGTCTGTCTCATTAACATTCATGAAGCAATGCCCAAGGGTATTCTTTATTGAAAACTAAGCGCCCTCGCGGAGGGCATAATATTTCCACAATTCACTGCGGCCGAAGCGGGCGCTTGCTCGCGGGCCACCGAAGCCGTGAAACAGTTTGTCAAAATTCGGAAACATTACGGAGAATTCATCCGAGATAGGGAAATCAGCATGACGAGAAGTCCGTCCGTTTACGATGAGTATCTTGAAAACAATCCAGGGAAAAGTTGCATTGGCGCGCGTGGCAAATATTACCAAGTGCGGAATATACTCGTGGTCGGTCGTCAAGTTGTTATGTAAACACATGTACAGCAGGTAGACATGCTGCGAAATTTCAACATCATATAAATCACTTTTGCGTCGATCAACTCGGTTATTTTGATTCTATGCAGGCTTGTAAACATCAGCAACACGTATTTTCAAGCGAGATAAACACCAGCAAAAAGGTATTTGCACGCGAGATATTTTAACAAGGCGTTGTGTTACGCACTAGACGATAGGGATTAAATTTCACATCTTCTGCAAATATTTACGTTTTGAAGCCAACAAAAAAAGTGAAGTATTTTGTTCCAATTTTTCACTGTCGTCATTTGCGTTGATTTGTGATACGATTTTCATTCCACTGGTTCCATTTGACGACAAAAATGAACCCTTCAAAATCGTTTCAAATGACCAAAGCACGCGAAACGCCAGACAAAGCTCTGTTTCGAGGCAGACACCGACGGGAAACAGCTTACGCTTTTAATCTCTCTTCAGTTTGCCCTTGAACATCGTTAACTCGAATTTTCGGTGTTGCTCAGGAACAGAAGTTGTTGGTATCGGCCAAAACCGATCTTCAACTAAAAACAGCTGTCCATAATATTTTATTCTATTTCTCAGCCGACAGCAAGCTTTATCAGCATTAAGTTAGAATCAAGTCCGATCCTGCTGTATGCCGTTTTTAACCAAACCACCCTCTTCAGCACTTTACTAATATCAGCCAAAGCCTTTCCGAAAGAATTAAGAGTCAACCAAGAAACCTGTGCGCCCTTTTCATTTCGGAGGAACCCTTTAAGCTGATTTCCAGAGACTCAAAATACGCCGCTTACTTTAACGTTAACGTTTGCAATGCTCTAGGCCTAACCCTAACCCTAACCCTAACCCTAACCCTAACCCTAACCCTAACCCTAGCCCTAACCCCAACGCTAACCCTAGCCCTAATTTTAACCCTAACTCTAAACTTAAAAAGAACCCTAAATTTTTTTTGTGCTGTTTTCAAGTCGGACAAAATCTATGCGCGCTGGCTTAAGGTTAACCGAGGCTCATGTGTGCTGTTTTTAAGTCAAGCAAGAATGTTGCGCACTGTTTTCCAGCTAAGGAAGCTTCTTGAGCACTATCAGTAAACAAAACACTGGTAATAAGCGCTGCATTTAAAAATGTCGACCATTTCCAAGTCGGATGAGCATCTTGTGTGCTGTTTATGAGTCAAAAAGGCACATTGCGCATTCAACAGGGACGTTCCTGTTCTCTTAATTCAGTTACGAGCATTTGGCGCTTAGTTTTCAATAGAGAATACCCTTGGGCATTGCTTCATGAATGTTAATGAGACAGACTTATGAAGGGCTCAGTGGAAGAAGGGCATAAGTGACGATTTTGGTTATTTTGCTGACGTCCTCCAAATGAGCTGAAGTTTTGCATGTGGCCTTTGATACATTAGAAAAACATTGCCCTATATTTCTTTCGCTTCTTTTTACGCTCAGTTTTCGAGAAAACGCGGACCAAAATACGCATTCTACACGTCACTTAGCACAGTCTTCCACCAAGCCCTTCTTATGAAAACTAAGCGCCAAAATTTCGTAATTGGCTTAAGACAACACGGAACGTCTCTGCTCAATGAGCCATAATGTGCTATATGACTTTTTGACTCATAAACAGCGCACAAGGTGCCCAGCTGACTTGGAAATATGCCGGGTCTACTTGTTTTCTTGAATGCAGCACTTACTACAGGTGTTACTACCCGTGTTTTGCTTAATCGTAGCGCTCAACAAGCTTGCTTGGCTCAGAAACAGTCCACAACATTCTTGGTTGACTTAAAACAGCACACAGAAGCCTTGGTTAACCTTAAGTCAGCGCACAAAGAGTTTGTCTGACTTGAAAACAGCATTCAAGGGGTTAGCGCTAACGTTAATTAAGTTAGACTTAACGGCGTTATTTGCATGTTCTGAAATTGAATCGTTAATGTCCTGTCATGCGTCACACAACTTGAAATACATTTTGCTGTTTAAATACTTCTTGCTGACGTTTAGCTCGCATGAAAATGCTCTTTGGTGATGTTTACAAGCCTCCACGGAAGCGAAATAACCGAGGTCATCGCGGCAAAGTGATTTATGTGTTGATATTCGCCAGCATGTTTTAACCGGTTTACAAAACACCACACGATAACGAATGCATTTTCCCTTTTGGTATTTGCCACACGCGTCAACTTTTCCTTGCATTAAATTCAGGATACTCGTCGTAAACGGACGGACTTTTCATCTTGCCGGTTTCCCTGTCTTCAATGATTTCTCCGTAATGTTTCCGAAGTGAAAATAATCTATAGTACGCGTAGTCTGAGCGGATTTAATCCCGTTACGTCACCCGCGGGAACTTTTCACTGTGACAGCGCCCTCTGTGGCCGCAATGAATTGTGGGAGAAAACTATGGCCTCCAAGCGCGGACAACTCTCATCAAACATCGGAGATTTTCAGCCTAAAGTCCAAAAACACCTCTCGTTTTCCGAACTTTTAGCACGGTAACCTTTGACAGACGGTCCGAGACTAGCAACGGAGGGCCGCTTTTAAGACGAGAGTTGCTTTCAGACTTTTTATCACCTGGCCCCTTAATCTGTACTCCAAAACAGAGGGATTTCATGATTTGGAAAGCACAGAGAAAACTTCTTTGGATTCTTTCAGAGAAGCTAGTGGCTTGCGGGTAATTCAAGACTTCATGATGTCTTTTTTACCACCAGGCGAGCAGGCAAACACTCGGGCGTAATGCGATTAAATGGAACTCACTACCGATCGAGCTGACCTCAACCGCGTAAGTTTCGTATCAGTGAATCGATGTTTTAACCGCTAAACTTATAGTCTACGTCACACTATCAAACAATAAGTCCCTGCCAATCATTTCATGTCCAGTTTCAGTAATCCAAGCAGGAAAAACTGTGCTAAGTGACGCGTAGAATGCGTATTTTGGTCCGCGTTTTCTCGAAAACTGAGCGTAAAAAAAGCGAAAAGAATATAGGGCAATGTTTTTCTAATGTATCAAAGGCCACATGCAAAACTTCAGCTCATTTGGAGGACGTCAGCAAAATAACCAAAATCGTCACTTATGCCCTTCTTCCACTGAGCCCTTCAGTTAAAATAGCAGTGCTCAAAAAAACAGATAAATGAAAAACAAATGATCTGTTAAAATTGAACTATCTGTTATAGTTTTAGCAAATCTATTTTAGAAAGATTGTTATTCCATGGTGGTTAGTCAATGTTTGAATCGCCATGCAACACTTATCTCCCCTCCCAGTGTCCTGTGAACACTGACAGTTTTCCAGCTTTTGTTTCACCCTGGGGAGGTGGGGGGGTGTAACACCTTTTATAGCTGAACTCAACTAATGTTGCAGTGATGGTTGTTTGTAAATAAGCAATGTTCACAGAGCAAGATCAGATGTTATGGGTGCCAAATTTCTTGTTGTGCCTGCTTCAATACGTAATGACAACCCTGAACAGTATGTTTTCTTACCCTTTTGGAGCCTTTCTTAAGTCCCTCATATTTCCCCCAAGCAATGTTGAAACGTGTTGTGCCATCCTTGGTCTTAAGGTTGGCACACACGGAGGGACTAGTCCCTGCGACTAGTCCCCTCAACTAGTCCCGGGGACCAAGTCCCTTCGTGTGAACTACCCATTCAATTAGAAAATCTAGTCGCAGGGACCAAAATTTGGTCCCTGCGACTTGTCCCACGAATTCAAACCATGTTTGAATTCGTCGAATTCAAACCATGTTTGAATTCGTGGGACAAGTCGCAGGGACTTGTCCCCTCAAATTATGCTGGTCCCTGCGTGTGAACTGTTCGTGGGACTAGTCCCTGCGACCAGTCCCTTCGTGTAAACTCTTCAGGGGACTAGTTGCAGGGACTAGGGAGCAGGGTTGGCGCAGTGGTGAGAGCACTCGCCTTCCACCAATGTGTCCCGGGTTCGATTCCTGGACTCGGTGTCATATGTGGGCTGAGTTTGTTGGTTCTCTACTCTGCTCCGAGAGGTTTTTCTCCGGGTACTCCGGTTTTCCCCTCTCCTAAAAAACCAACATTTGATTTAATTTGATTTGATTTGAGATTTGTAATTAGTAGGCGAAGAGCCACCTTGTGGAAGTACTACTAATAAATCGTTATTATTATTATTATTATTATTATTATTATTACTAGTCGCAGGGACTAGTCCCCTCGTGTGTGCCGACCTTTATCTTCGTCTGTTAATTAAAAACTGAACATGCAAGGAGGGGAATGGGTCAGCAGTGTGGTAGCTGTCCCAACACTTATGGCCTGCACTGTTGTCTTACTTTTAACAGGTTGCTGAGTGGGCCACCAGGGCCTTTTTCAAGTATGGCATAGAATTCTCAGGAATCTCTACTGGGGTGCACCCCCCTGCAACAGGCGCAAGTCCTACTCTGGGAAGCCCTGCTCCAGGGGGGAGTCTGACAGGTAGCTACATATCCTCCCCTGGGGTCAGACCTGGGTTTGGCAGTCCTGGGCTTGTGACATCCACGCCTCATGGTGGAATGGGTCAAGCTGTGGTCAGACCTGAGCACATGAGGTCTAGCAAGCATGACGGGCTCTGTATGTACTTCGCAAGGATCCTCGAGTATGTATTGGATGAGTAATTGATTCCTTTTGTAATAATGCAAATCAGTGATCAATAGTGTATGAGGTGTGACAAAGTCTCATAGAGATAAAGGCATACAAAGTACTCCCCATTCATCAATTGATGGTTCTTAGTAATTTTGTACAGAAATCCCATGGATTCACGCATTGATAAGTAAGACAAGACGGCAATGTTGCCTAATTTGTCTAGGGTCTCAGTCTGATGAACTCTGTGAATTCCTGATAAGCTAAGATTTACACATGTAGACACATTTTATTCAGGTTTATTGTAGGGTTGCAAAAGTCATCAGGTTAGCCTAGGACATAATTTTATTGATAACACAACAAGATACATGATGGATGGATGATGGATGTTGGAAGGAATTTCTGTTAAATGAGAAACACTAGTACAAGTGTAGAAGGAAAGAACCACAGAATGTGTACAATAATATGTTGTGTGAAATAGCAGCCTTCCTTGAATATTTACTGTCATAGTTAATAAAATCGTTCTTTAGGCAAAGTTCGTGTACCCTGTATAAATTACCACGATAATATCATGAATTTCATGGGAAAATATCCCATAGATATTATGCCAAGAGTAATTTGTGTTTGGTTTTCTTCCCATTCCCATTCAGTATACATGTAAGTAAGTTATTGAGTCATTTATTTTGTATTTTGCCTTTGCTTTGTGCAGAACTATCTGGGATGGAAGACTTGTGTTTGAAGATTTTTTCCTGCCACTCCATTCAGAACCACAGCAGGTTAACCCTTTTTTTATTATTATTATTTTGTACAAACCACTTACAGCTGCTGAATTGTACCCTTAACCCAGCTATTCTGACTGGTTAATGAAGTAAATTCTAAACTTCTTATTTGAATATTTTTTGTGAAATTTAAGATGATATTGGTTTTGCATTCTATAAGCTCAACTGCTTGAACAAACGGCTGCCCTGACACAGTTTATTAAACATTTCTGTTGTGTTTCTGTAGCCAACACCAGTTCTGAGGAGCGTCCTTGATGTTGTTCAGCTGGGGTGGGTTTTGGAAAGACTGCGTCAGCTTCAAACTTGGATGGAACAGAATATGCAGTTTATGCTACCTCAGTTTGACAGAGGGTAATATTACCAAAGTGCTCCATGAAATTATAATTACAGTAGCATCCGCAGCCTAATTTCTCCTTAGGACATCACTGTTTGGTCAAACTTACAGATCATGAGAATATAAACTAAGTAATGTGTGAATAAATACCCCTGACCATCACCATAAGGAATATGTAAAGAGTAGAAAGGAGAAATTGAGGCTAATGATAATGATAATGCATTTAATGCTAACGACAATGTTAATGATGATGATGATGATGATGATAAATCACAACTCCAAATGCAAACTGCAGTGATTAGGATAGACCTGTCTGTCCACTTCTCCAAAGTACAAAGACCTAGAAATTGAGATTCATAAAAATAATGTGGAAAAGGAAGTCAATGTTCCACATTCCCAGTCATGATTGGGGCATTGGGGTCGCTATAAAATTCCTTGAAGTTTTTTTTCCTTGTAGTTTTCCCAGAGTCGCAATGGCTGGTGGACAGTCACTTCTCCAACAAACACATCAAGGTGAGAGTTATGTGGTGTTGTCAAAAAAAATTACACTCGGAATCATAGGACTTACACTCGGAATCATAGGACTTACACTCGGAATCATAGGACTTACACTCGGAATCATAGGACTTACACTCAGAATCATAGGACTTACCTGCTACTCTTGTCTTTTCGTTGGTCAGTATGATTTGCATTGACCACCTATCATTAGTTCTGATAAGGTAGCAAATCCTCCCAAATTTTGTCTGGCCGTGTTCACATACATTGCTGCCTGGTTGACTAAGTTGGTAAGAACACTAGGTTAGCGAAAGATCCAAGACCACACCACAAACCATAGCCTAAAATAATTGGATGGTAAGATTTTGCTTCCTGTGTGGTCAACATCTGCTTCAGTTCAGATGATCACATCATTGGGCAGTGTCACGCTATTTGGCAACTTTATAAAAAGCTAGAAAGTGTCTTCACATCAATTGAATTTCAAAATAATGGTCTAGTTTTGTTATTTAAGACTATTGAAGGTACTGAAACTGTTTCCTGTAGCCTGTTGCTATGGATGGTAAGGATGGAAGTGGATTGAAACTTGAAAAAATTGGCCATTTTTTTCAAGTTTTGATGCTACGTCTTCAAAAAATCCTCAAGAAATTTATTATGTCTAGCCCTCTCTGACAAAATTCATTTGATATCTTCGTCATAGCTTCACAGAAGAGTAAAGCCTCAAAGTAATGATTTTAGCACAGAATTGACCTAAAACAGCAAAATCCTCATGACACTGCCCCTTTAAGCTGTTGGCCTTGTCTCCTTCATCTCCACGTGTAAAACTGAAAGGTGACATAAAAACCCACACACTGATTGATAAGAGTGGGGAATGTATTTCCCAGTGTTGTGGTTTGTCCCATTACACATTTCAGGGTTGGGCGGAGGCTGAGTGATGGGCCGACCACCTGTCCCCAGTGCGTCTGTTGGTCATAGAAACCACATAAGAAGCCTTATGCACTCCTGACTTTGATAACTATGATAATGACATTCAAAAACATGCCATTTTTCTATCAGAACCAAATATTGGTTAAAAGAGGCCCTGCCAGGGTAAATTCTGACAAGTGACATTGCCCAAAAAGTAGCGACAGCACAGAAAATGAAATCCTGACAGGCAACATCATTCCCGGCAAAATTCCGACAATGGCATCAAGGCCAAGAATTAGCAATTTAAACACTGACATGGGAGATTTTGAAATTCAGACAAGCGACATGGGACCCTTCCCTGGCAGGGCCTCTGAAAAGGACTTGGACATGCTGTTATTTTGTTCAGAATTTGGTGACCCCTGAATTAAACTGGTGTTTGTAACTGCTAAAGGATGATGCACTTAAAATTTCCATCTTTAGCATCGGCTGAAGCCTTTGTTGCAGAGAAGAACTTTTTGATCAATTTTAAGTCTCTGATTGACCGGTCCATTGAGGTGCTGTACTTATGGCTAGTGCTTAATGAACACAACTTTGAGGATGTCATGCTACGCCTTGAACCAGTAAGCTGACTTTGTTGTTTCACTGTCATTAGACAAAGAGAAAGAAACTGTGTTTTGTACTCTTTTTGAACTCCTTTTAGTTCACCAGAAGGGCATTTAGCTCAACCCAGATCATTTGCATGTCATATTTTTATGTCACAGAACAGGGTAGATAGATCTTACAAGAAATACAGAGAAGTGGTGGATTGTACACATTGCTTTTAAAAGTAGAACTGATAACGGAAGCAACATTTCACCACCAAGAGGCCTCCCTATGACGAGTAAAATTGTCTGCCAGAGTAAAATCTCTTAAGTCCCCTGTGGTGGTGAAAGGGTTAATTGTTGTTGTTGTTGTGTATGTTTGTGGTTCTGTGTTGTTTGTCTATGTGTTTCTTTATTTCTTTTACCAGGCTATACACAGTGTTTATTTCTCTTTCAGGGAACAAGGGATCGCCTGAAACACATCAAGTTTAGAAACCTGATAACTGCTGGCCAGGAGGTGAGATTGAAGTTTTTACCACCCCTTGAGTGACTAAAAAGTTGTCCTGTGTCTCTAAAAAGGATGCCTTTTCCTTGTCAAAGCAACTGGCTAGGGAAGGTCTTCTATCACAGCAAAATGTACGGTAATCATATTTAAGACACTACCTAAACTATTTGAAAATTCTCAACCCGGAAGGTCTTACACATCAGTTACCATCTGCCTGACTTAAATGAGCTGTAAAGTAACCCACTTTTCTTTTGAGAATGCATTTGTTCAAATCTTGTAACCTTAATTATTATATAAATGTACATCATCTTTAATTATGGGTAAATAAAAAATTGTTGTTGACATTACCTCTCGACAGATTTGCAGTTCTCTCATTGATGCTTTGATTAAATGCTACCTGGATGACATTGCATCTACAGATGCTATCAGTGAGCGACTGCGTGATGTTTGTCCCAATTTGTTTAGTAGTGATGATGCAGTATCCACAAAGGTAAGGCTGTCATGCCTGTCCTGTCTTTTTCCATTTGTTTAGAAAAGGGTCTCTAACTTCTACCTGTGCTGTTCTCTTATTGGCTACGCTTCTCGCTATCTATTCTGTTGTAGATAGTGAGTAGCGGTTGTCAACAAATTAGCGGCTACATCTTTGCATTTTCGAAATATCTGCAAGGAGGATTCAGATAATTTACTTGTTTAATTTTGAATGACTAGTAGATTTATGCTCAGACAGTTAGGTTATTTGCTCTTGATTTCTATGTGTGATAGCTGATTCAGTCTGTGCCCTCATAAGCTATCACATGATAGAAATCTCAAGATAGTGATCTAATAATTGTTAATTTAGACTGTCCATGTGTAGCCACTCATGTGCTCAGCATCTGTCTTAGCTCAGATGGTCGCATCATTAGGCAGTGAGGTTAAGCCATTGGCCTTGGCCCCATCACCTTAAACTTGAAGGAGACATAAAATTACCCACACACTATTCACAAAGAGTAGGGAACGTAGCTCCTGGTGTTGTTGTATGTCCTAACTTACATATCAGTGCTTGATGGAGGCTTGGCTCGATTATCAGCCACTGTTTCAGGAGATGAGCCTGTGCTCATCCCCCGAAAAGAGGATACTCTGGACCCAAGTGAGTGGCAGAAATTGAACCTAGGTGATGGGCTAAAACCTGTCCCACAAGGGGCCTCCCAGTTACAGAAACCAGCAGCTCCATGGTCCTTAGCATAGCAGTCAAGGCCATGCATGTAGCCAGCCACTCAGATTGCATTTTCCTAATAGCCAGTCACCAGGTCATGCTTAGAGCGATTAACTGTTGTTCAAGATATTCAAAACTTAGTTTATTTAATTGGTGTTAAATTGTGTTTGCATAGTAATCAGCCACTAGGTGATGTTTAGAGAGGTCATTACCCATCCAGGTTATTCAACACTTATTTTGCCTCATTTTTGTTAGGCTGGAGAGCTCTTAATGTTAGCCAAAAGAAGTAGAGACAAAGCGGAACAAGAAAGAATTCTGCATGATGCCCTTCAGGTATGTTTTGTCATGAATTGTTATCAGTTTAGTTTGAGGGCCTCAATACATGTACTTCGTTTGTTCATATATGTTGCACTGTGAATACAGAGTATTTTTTAGTTGAGTGTTGAAAGTAATTCCTGTTTTCTTTGGTTTTACTTTTCTGCTCTCTTTCTTGACCAATGAGAAGCAAAACCAAAACCAATCATAACTTGCCTGCACGCATTTTCCCGCGCTTTGCGTTGGCTACAATTTGCCCCCTCAAAAAACTGGGAGACTGGTACTAGTGAAGGATTGTGGGATCGTTTTGGTAGATGGAAGAGTGAAAAACGTGTCATTATTTGGTGTAACTTTCAAGGCCTGTACCTTTGCTCTTGTTATTTCTGCTTCACAGAACAACGCTACTGGCTTTGAAAACACCGAAAAATGACATGTTTGTTATCTTCTGTCTACCTAAAGGATCTCACAATCCTTCACTAGTACCAGTCTCCTCATCGTTTTTGGAGTGGGCAATTGCTTTGCATTCTGATTGGTTCATTGCACTGTTTGCATCTGTTGATTGGTCAGGGTAATTACTTAACATTTTATAATTAGAACAGTAATTAAGACACTTAATCAAAAAATGCTCTATTGTTTTTGATTTGGAAATACATGAGACAGTTCGTGCATTTCTTAATTACATTGAAGCATGCTAAGAAATTGTTCGGAACAGAGGGACACCGTCAAAAGGCGTCATCTATTTACAAGCATTATTCCAAAGAACATAACACTGCTGTTCCTAACAATTTCTTAGCACGCTTCAATGTAATCAAGAAATGCATGAACAAATTTGACTGCCTTGTTAGTTAAATGCTTTTTATTCAAGATCTTAAACCAGCACTAAATGTACAGTCTGATTCTCTTCGTGCTAAAGTATTCATGTAATTAGCTTGGCACTGTTTTATGCAAATTCGCTTCAACTTAGCCTTTTCATAAATCGCTTTTTATCATTAATTATGTAACCTTGCTAATGGCGCAAGATGCACCGAAATGTTGGTTTCTATCACTTATATTTCTTGTCTCACTGTTTTTTCTGGTGATATTTCAGTGCTATCGTCAAGTCACGCATCAAATCAATCTTGAGGGGATATGCTCCATGTTTGAATCAGGTAAGCTTAATCCCACCACAACTCTCTGCGTTTTAGGAACAATTTTATCAGGTCAGATATAGAGGTTGTTTGAACAAGTGTTTGTTGTTAGCACACTTTTTCCTTAACACAGTATAACCTTTTCCTTTATTAGTGGGATTCTCCAGTCCACCTCATTTAAAAGAGTTCATGTCATGGCTTCATCGACAATGCAAACACTAGCAGTTTTTTCTTGGATCAGGGCAAGTTTGATGGTCAATAGCATGTGGAAAATATACCGTACCAAAGTCTTTGAAAGTGACAGCTGAAAGCTGACTAAAAACTGAAATGCTGCTACGATGACGAACACCCTTAATGATTTTGAAAATGCTGCTGTTTCCATGGTGCACTTTAATTAACCCTTTAGCCCCTAACAGTGATCAGGATGTGATTTCTCTTGCTGTGTTGCTACTTATTAAAGGGGCACTGTCGCTTAATTTTTGTCTTAACCCAAACACGTGTTTGCAAAGTGGAACGCTTAAAAAATTTTGCAGTTTTCCCACAAAGTACTTAAAATGTGTATTGAAACTATTTAACAATTAGATTATGAGCTCGAGTTTCTATCGCGTGGTAGCTGATGAGGGCGCAGCCCAAATCAGCTATCACACATAGAAATCGGGAGCGAATAATCTAATTGTTTTAGTATAAATCTACTAGTCGTTCAAAACGAAACAAGTAAATTGTCCAAATTCTCCTCACAGACACTTCAAAAACGCGAAGAAGCGGGCGCCATTTTGTTGACAACCGCTACTCACTATCTATCACAGAATAGATAGCGAGTAGCGTAGCCAATCAGAGAACGGCATTCGTGATAGAACGCTAGTAGATTTACACTAATTGTGGTTATCTATGGTCTCGGAAGACGAGGAGGAAATGGATTGGAACTTGAAAAAGTTAGGTTAACTTTTTTCAAGTTTCGTCCTTGCGTCCCAAAAAAAAATCGCCATAAAATATTGCTACTTCCTTTTCCATCCAATAAATTATTAAAAATCTGCCTATTTGTGTTAGTCGGGTCGATCGTGTAGTAGAGAAACTTACTTCCTCACAATTTGAACAACTTATAACAATGATTGCCGTGACGGGACCCTTTAAGCATGACATTCATGAGAATAAACAAACTGATTACCAAACGGAATGCCTTGATGATTGAACAGATTCTCCCAACTTATACCACAAAACGTGTCTGGATTTCAGTGAGGAGAGTATTTATATTGGTCTCAGTGCTTTATGGGGTTAAACAAATAGACCTTTTTAGCTTGTAGATTTTGTTTTCCCAATATAGACCATGTGATCTTCCCAAGGGCATTTCCCTTTTGTCTTTTCATAACTTTTGCGTACATAAGCACGTGAATAAGGAGAAATTTCAAAGAAACAGTTCTCTAGGGTAACATCACATGGTCAACATTTGGAAAACAAAATCTACAAGCTAAAAAGGTCTATTGGTTTTGTTTTGTAGTGAGATTCTATGAGGGTGTCGTGGTACTGGCTTTACATGAAGCACTCAAGCGTGATCCACAGGGTCTAGCTTTACACTTCTACAGGAATGGTGAACCACATGGAGATGCACAAGGAGAAGAGGCATTTATTGCCAGGTACTGGCTTAATAAATAATAATGAACTTGTTACTTATATAGCGCAAAAATTCATTAAAAATATATGATCTAATGCGCTTTACAATTATTACAACCGATAAAATATCATGACAAATTAAATTAACTATGCTAAAAATGTAAAACTAAATCGAAAGTGCTAATTATATTATAATTACAGAAATATAAAATCTAAACATTAAAATACGCTTGCCTAAAAAGATGCGTTTTGAGCTCTATCTTAAATGTGATAAGATTATCAATAGCCCTAAGGCTTGGCGGCAAGGCGTTCCATAAAACTGGAGCAGCAACTGAGAAGGCTCTATCTCCACTGGTCTTGGCTTAACCATCCATGAATCCAATTCTCTTCCAGGCCAAAAATGAGTGTGTAACTAACTGACTTGGCTGGTTGACTGCTTGTTGTCTTGCTTGGTTGACAGCCTGCTTGCTTAGTTCTTGGTTGAAGCATGAAAATTAATTTATTAGTAGGTTTTGCTGACCTTTTTGGCGAGAGAAGCACCTTTTGTTTCAAATATCTATGCAGAAAGTTTTATTTCCAAAAATGTCCTGAACCTATCCGTCAAGGTAGGTAAAAAAAAACTTTAAAAAGGTAAAACTTTATTTATTAAAATATTCAAATCGAAAGAGAGACACACTAGCTCCAACAACACTCGGCTGGTTTCCATGGAGGGCGTGTTGAAAAACCGTATATCAAATTACTAAAACTAAATAGCCTCTCAGTGAAATAAAGTAGTAAGAGATGTTAACTATTAACTAACTTCGAGGCTTGACTATTTCAGACAACAGTGTTACAAGTGCATTCTGGACAGTCTGCAGCGCCTTCTGGTCATGAAAACAGCACCATCCCAGTCTCCTGGGCTTCCCACTCGGCCAGGTCCTCCACCCGCCCCAGACCCTAATGCCCTAACTCCACATGAGGCAGAGAAACATGTAAGTTCATTAAACTTCCTCCACAAATGAGCACCCTGGAGACGTTATTTTTGTACCAGCTCCGATACATGTTCTCACGATACGATGCGTATCTTGATACAAGTGCCACGATACACAATACGATACACTATTGCATGTGTCAAGAGACCAACTAATCTCTTATTGGAACGACGCATGCGTTTGCTTGTGTGTCATCTTGCGTAATACGTGACACGCAAATGCGATGCTAAAAGGATGGATTTTCTCCACTTGTTTAATAAATAATAAACCGCTATACAACGGCTAAAATGCAGTACTTGGGTAAGGATTCAAAAGGGAACAATATGTTGTTCAAATATCGATATTCGTGTCGTGACAAGAAACATGGCGTTGCGCCGGTCCCAGCATTCAGAGCATTTATCATTGTTATTTATCCTAGATGGAGGAACTGCTGTCATTTTCCTTGTCTTATGGAGATGAGCTGTGGCATGTTGTGTTGTATCAGTGGCTGATTGATAATACACTCACTGATAGGTTACTGGAGGTAAGGTGGATGCTGTTTTCCTCGACGATTTGTCAGTAAATGGTCCTATTCGTTAATGAGCTTAAAGGTCAAACAAGGGTTATGAAAACATTTGGTCATTGTGCCTCCCAGATCTGCCATTGTACATCCGTCACATAATCTAGAGGTTTCGATTGTCGTTGTTGTTTTTCTCGCCTGTTTTTCAGTTTTTGTTTTTGTTTTGTTTATTTAACATCCTCCTTGGTACAAAATTGCATGCTAATGTACGATCTCACCCAAAAGAAGAATTGTAGCCGTCATGGAACTACCCCACGGTTGTCACTATGGATACGTCTTTGAGAGACCGATCAGAGTGTATGTGCTTACCTAACAATGTTGAAAGCGGTTGGCAAACGGCTTCGACATTGTTGTTGTTCTTGTTGTTCGACGTAACTGTTCAACAAAATCGAACGGATGTTGAAGCCGTTTGCCAGGGCCTTTACTTCACTTCAGGTGTTACCAGTCTCGCCACGTTTGGTCGGGAGCTCCCCACAATACAGAAAGGGACTGTTACAAAAAGCTGACCTTCAGCAAGTAGAGGAAGCCACGATAAATCAGAACCCCATTCTTGCCATCTGTAACAACAGAGGATAGCAAATCGTTTCATTCCAATGACGTCTTGAACTGAACTAACCTTGACAAGAACATTTATTTTTAAAGGAGCAGTGTCGCGAGGATTTTGTTGTTTTAGGTCAATTCTGTGCTAAAATCATTACTTTGAAGCCTTACTCATAAACAAAATGCTTCCGTTAAGGTACGACGAAGATATTAAATGAATTTTATCAGAGAGGGCTAACCATAAAAAATTTCTTGAGGAGTTTTTGAAGACGTAGCATCAAAACTTGAAACATTGGCTAATTTTTTTAAGTTTCAATCCATTTCCATCCTTGCCATCCGTGGCAACAGGCGACAGGAAACAGTTCCAGTACCTTGAAATAGTCTTTAATAACAAAACTAGACCATTATTTTTGGAATTCAGTTGATGCGAAGACACCTAGCTTTTTATAAAGTTGCCAAATAGCGTGACACTGCCCCTTTGAAGAGATGACGCTGATGTCAGGCTTCAGTTATTAATAAGCAACGATGTTTGTTGTCTTTCAAGATCAAATCACCGTACCTGGAGACGTTCCTCAAGCGATCTTCAGCTCAGCAACATCCAAATGAACTAAAGATCTTGAACTTGCTGTGGAGATATATGAAAAGACCAAGAATTACTCTGCAGCTGCTAGGGTGCTCTCCAAACTGTCAGAGAAAGAAAGGTAAATATCTAGAGTGTTCGTGAGTGAATTTGTGATTCGATTTAGTGCTGGTGGAGGTAGGGAGCGCTTGTTAGAGGCAGGGCACTTATCTGGCAAGGGTCGTTTTTGTTTTTGGACAAACAACCGAATGTGCAAGACGAAACTTTAATTTGGCCACTGAAGACAGCACAGAACAATTCAATGAGACGATGTTAAGAAAACTGGAAAACGGACCCTTCCTAGCGAGGACGAACAGCCGAGCTATCGCTGCAAAATATGAAGAGATCATTCGGTTGAAGAAGTTGTGCTCTCACATGGAAATAACAATAAATTAAAACGCTTAGAATTCGACCACTTTTTTCTTTCTGTCTGTCTTTTTTCACAACGTTGAGCAAATGCTTTTGATGTGCCTTTCTTATTTAGCCCTGATATCACGCTAGAGTTGCGACTGGAGTACCTCTCCCGTGCCATCATGAGCGCCAAGAGTTGCAACCTGAGAACTGCCGCCAGCGGCGAAGGGGAGTTCCTTCATGAACTGGAGGAGAAACTTGAGGTGGCGCGCATTCAGATGCAAGTATATGAAGCTCTTACAAGATTGAATGCCGCTACTCAATCCAGGCAGCTCGAGCAGGCTTTGCTTGTTTTGAACTCTCACCTCATGGATATCACTACAGTAAGTACTACAAAGAAAATCATTTTCTGTTTTTGATTTAAGATAAGAGGCGTAGTTGTGTAGAGTTTGATAGATTGGAATTTGGATTGGACTTTTGTTTGGGAATGTGGAGGGTTGATGTATCGAGGCAAGTTTTGCACGACGAGGGGGTGCGGGTGGGCTTTTTTAAACTTCTCAGTAACGGGACGTCGCTTTCACCTTTAGCTCGTCTTTCTCTTCCTTCCCTCCCCTAAGAGTTACAACCTTAAATGCCACTCCCTCCCCTACAAGTTGCATCCGTGAAACCCACCTCCTCCCCCTCCCCCTATGAATTACAACAGTTACCCCACCCCCTCCTCTCCAAGTGGGTGCCTCAATGCGTCCCTTAAGCACAATTTTATTATTATTTCACTGACATTTTTCCCTTCATTTTGCTGTTTAGCTGTATGGAGATTTCGCTGATGCGTTTGGTCTGGCTGAGTGTAAACTTGCTATTGTGCATTGCGCTGGGCATTACGATCCAACGCTGATAGAAACACTGTGGAGGGACATCATCGAGAAAGGTAACTATCTTTAGATTCCTCTATGATGTGGCTCTAGAGGGGAACGTTATCGTAAATTATACAATCTGTCGAATTGTACGCTCGTTTTTATTGGTCATTACCTGTGGTCTGTGTTAGAGAACAAACGTGTAGATGACGTCATTGAAAATTATTTTCTTTCTCTTTTCCAAACTGGTGTCAAAATGTGGTAAGAATTCAATCCAGTGACACACTCGCCTGCGGCTTCTGTTCCACATTTTTGTTGGCAGCACATTTTGACGGCATCTGTGATCAACCAAACAGACATAGGGCCACTCTACTCATCAACAAGTTTACAATACACGAAACGTCAGTAACGAATGTCCACGTTATTATATATTAAGCAGTTAACGATCCTCCACCAAGGTCCGAAGCTGTTTGGAATTCCCTACCTCGTCATCAGATATAGATTTAAGAAATTTTCAAGAAATTGATTAGAAAATGTTGTAAATTAGTATTTAAATGTTGTATTTGTGGCAAATAAATAAATAAATAACATGGCACCTATTCGTTAATTAGATCACCGTGTTAGACGGTCGACTGACAAACATCGAAAAGAGTCATCGTTAACTTTGGCAACGGTGAATTTTCTCTTTGAAATCGCAATCCTAAGTTCATTCTTGAAAGTGCTTTCTCTCAACAGAGCTGCAAGAGTCTCTGCAGACTTCCCCCAGCGATCGAATGGCGATCGTCAGTAAAAAGATCGCTTCCCTGGGAAAGATGTATGTTCACTCTGAGCGGTACTTCCCACTGAGTAAGTACGAGTTATCATGTTGATCTTGTACACGTTGCGTGACACTGATGTAACGTATATTGTGTGACAGGCTTGTTACAGCTGGTTGAGAATACGGAAAACATTGTTGTAAATATTTCTTTTGACCACTTATACTTTGGTACCCTCAGGTACAATTTCTCAGTGCATTAATAATGGTAATTGAACTGAGTGGAGTGCAATTTGTATAGGTAATCACATGATTTCGAGTGCAGTTTGAATAAATAAGCACGCGTAAACGTTTTCGAAGACTAACAAAATTGCACGAACCCATAGGGCGAGTGCAATTTGCGGTCTTTGAAAAAATTTACAAGTGGTTATTTATTCCAAATTGCACAATAAAAATCATGTGATTACTTATTAATAAAATTACGAGATAGCCGACCATAATTTTTCTGAAGCAACACACGTTATTCATCACGCGTTCAGTCAAAACAACAGCTTTAAGTTTTTAAGCCGCAAAAACCGGCTAAACAGTTACAGGTTATTTATAGGTTATAGCTATAAGATACTTTGTTCAAGTGTCTATCAAGCGCTGTAATCATTACCTTCAGTGTTTCTGGTTCATAATCTTGGCCTTGTTTGTTTTTGTTATCTCGGTGTAAAAAGGCTTGAACATTATTAAGCTAGTCTAACGCTTACGGGCTCATAATTTTCGATTTCCTAGGTAATTCCCTTCTCTAAACATCCTTTCTCCAAACAGACAGCCAAAAACCAGTGCTTTTCGCACTGTTCTCGTCTTTAGAGCAGTTTTCAGCTCTGTTGTTGTTGTGCTTGCGAAAGAAAACCTGCTCTAAACGGCAGCCATTGTTTTCGCTCGCAGCTCATCGATGTAGCTGAATTGCGCCATTCAGAGGCCGCGTTTGATTAGCTTAATTTCAGCCTTTGTTTATCAACCAATCAGAATCCTCAGTTTTTTAATCTTTTTTTGCACTGTATTTCCTTTTTTCTGCACTGAATTACCTTTTATCTGCATCGTGTTTCCTAAAAACTGCATTTATCTTAGCCAATCAGAATCGAGGAATTTTATGAGGTCTGTTATCATATGCGTGATTTCAACATCACAAATCACTAGTATGATTTCAGACCAAAATTGGACGGCATGAAGTTCAATTACCACCTCATTACACCCATTTTGAAACCACACAGTTTTTATGTCAATATTAATATTTGTTTATCCACTTCAGGAAACCTAGTGTTTAAAATTTTGATGGGTTGAAAAAAAAAGGATGCGATTTAAAGCAAACAATAGTGCGTTTCGTGAATAAATTTGCTCTTTTGAGAGCCAATCGGATTGCAAGGATCACCAGTGATTTCAAAATGGGTGTAATAAACTCTGAAATTGTCACTCGTGTCAGAAATGCACTTTTTGTCTTAAATAAATAACAGTTTTACTCTTAACAGACTTTCTTTTGGGACTATTCTCGGAATAAGAATATCGAGATAGACGACAACTGTGGTCTTTCGGGGTCCTTTCGGGGCCGATTCAGTTGTCGGGATGGACAGAAAAACAATACAGTTTACTCGGAAGACGGAGAATGCGCTTTCTTCTGGCAAAGTTTTGGCGGGAAAATCTTGCGCGGCCTGCCGAAGATTCCTAGTTCCCAGGGAGAAGGTTGCCATGGTGATAATCTCTTTCTTCCAGGTGCTATCATCCTGATGCTGGAAAGGAGGAGCGCCGAACTGGCCTGGGACCCAACTTGGGTATTTGTGACGTTGTTAGAGATTGGCATTCCTTTTCCAGTTCTGCATGGCATCTACGACAGATTGTTCAAGGCTAAGGTGGGCACAACATTCCACGCAGTCTTTAAAATAGGGGAGAAAGCAATACGATTCCACTAATAACGACTGTATGTGGGGTCTAAGGTGAAGACAGTGATAGATGAAAACAGATGTTGGTTAAGCCTCGTTTGCAGCCGTTGTTTGTGTCGGTCCTATTCTCCCTCCCCACCAACGTCTGCTGAACCGAGCCGGACATTCCATTCCCATTGTGTCTGAGTATCCAATTAGGAGAAAGAATAGAACCGACACAAACAATGGCAGCGAAGGAGGCAATGGCAACTTAGCCACCAAAATTTAAAAGCCACGACGTGATTGGTCGATTCCAGGGAATGGAATAGGACCGACACAAACAACGGCTGCAAAGGAGGCTAATGTTGGTTTGCATTTGAGGCTAAAATAAACAGGAAATAAGCAAGAAATATTGGTTTTCTGTAAAAGTTCACACTGTTCCAGCTTTCCTCCCACGAGCTTTTGGATTTCTGTCATGTCTGGATTCCTAGTTGTAGTTGTTGTTCCGTACAACAACAACACTTTATTTAAACACGAGGGCACTGAATTTTATACGGTCCACCGAACAGCTAATTATCCGTGTGAGAAATAAAATGCAAACGTAAGAAAAAAATTATCAACAATAAAATGCATATCATTGTTACTACTGGGAATGTAAAAAGTTATAAAGAAGAGAATATCAGATAAAGATAGAACAATATGAACTCCTAAGAGTGAACAATACATACGGTCTGCACAGACCAGCCAAACAGTAGTCTGTCTACTGTACCACTGAAGAGCTTTACTTGCAGTTTAATTCCTATTTTTCCTAACACACGGAGGTGGGAAGTCGCTATTTCAAACATAATTTTCGTTCTCCATTTGTTTTACAAACAAAAAGAACCAGACGGGAAATGAAAACGTTTGCGCAAAGCTGTTTTCTCTTCAACGTTTGTCGCAGATGCTCCAGGTAGAGATTTTTAAAATCTCTACTATGGAGAAATCTCTACTATAAAATCTCTCTCTATGTTTAAAAACATCTTTGTCACCCGAATCACGCTTTTAACATTGGGCAAAATTTTACTAGAATTGATTATTTTGATTAACTGACTGACAAATTTTTAGTACAGTTAATATTCGAGATTTAATTAAACAAGTAAAACGTTTTCATATTTCTAGCTTGAAGTAAAGTTTGTACGTGTTTCTAGGATCCTTGCTGGCGAGCGCTTAACAGACCTCTTCATATCCTTGAAGTTATTTATCACTTACTAATGAAGTTTGTGAGCACTCCATCACTTTCCCCGCCTTATGAGAGGTAAGTTGCATCGGTTGTCTTAAAAACTGACTAATTTTAGCTGATTAAGTAAGAATTTTACTCTGGCGTGTGGTGGGTGGCAAATGCAGCCAGCGCCATGAGCTCGAAAGATATTTTATTGTATGACTGGCTCTTTCAGCGGTCAAGATGAACCAATTCTCTTGCTGTGATTGGCTACCCGCGAGGTCAAGATCCATCTTGACCGCTCGGGATCGCCCGTTCGTCCCGCATTTTACTTTCTTTTAATAGCGTTCTTTGAGTCATGTAATAAATCCTTTATTGACCAAGCTTTTTCGGTCAAGATGGCGGGATATTGGCCTCGTTCTTCATCTCGGCCCATAAACACGAAAAAAAAAAAAAAGAACTTGGCCAATATCCCGCCATCTTGCGCTCACGCTTGGTCAATAACCCATATCAAGTCCATATCAAGTCCAAGCGCGGGAAAGAATGCCAGCAACCACGTTCGTGAGCGCGGGAAAAAAATTAACTCGCGGAAGGCGCGGGAATGTGTAAAGCTGGTGTCACGCGTGGGAGTACGTTAAGCCCGTGACAGACATTGCATGCATACAGCATGGGAAGACTATTAACTGTGGCCAAACGTGGGAACTGGTTTAACTGGTACCAAGCGTGGGAAGCCTTGTAACTAATGCGAAGTGTGGGAAGTAAAAGAAGCGGTGCCAAGTTTGTTATAAAAAAAATATAGGACATATAGGGCTTTTAACTTGGCTTTGAACTTGGCGGACAGACGTGTCTACATGGCGCTCTTCTATTTTGTGCTTTTATCTCTGTCGTATTGCGGACTTGAATGGAATTCTGTCTTAGAATACTCAGGCAAAAACACCATCGTCGGTGTGTGCGCTCTTTCTAGACTGGATTTTGCCAGATCGAGTTGCTTTTTAGCAAGATTCCCAACAGCAGTTTATGCAAGGTCGAGAGCAAAGAGGTACTCAGGACAGAGAGTTGCTTACTATCGTAATGCTTCGGCTACAACACAGTTTGAGTTGCTCAAACTGTCAGGCGATGTCCCTAATAATCCTGGACCGGTCAAAGGATCCAGTTATACAAGATCTCTATGTGCTGGATGCGAAAAAGCTCTGAAGAAAAATAAAAATGGCGTCCGTTGCAGTGGTTGTATCAACACTTATCACAGGAAGTGCACTGGCATGAATTTCAAGGAGTTGCGATCCTATTCTACGGCACAGTCTCCAACATGGTACTGCATTAGATGCTCTCTACCTCCACTTAGTGACAGTTTCTTTGAAAACTCTACTCTCGAAGAAGAAAATCAAGATGAAGTAGAGTCAGTGGACGAGACCTGGTCGGACTTTGATCAAATTGCCATGAATAATGTTTCAAACTTTAAGCTGGGACACATTAACGCTAACAGCATTGGCGGATTCAAATTTCATGAGATCAGATCTTGGCTTCTTTCTGGCAGATTCGACTTGCTGATTATATCAGAGAGGAAGATTGACGCGTCTTTTCCAGGTAGTATGTTTCATGTCGATGGTTTTCGATTGTGTCGTTGTGACAGAAAGGCAGGCGGCGGCGGTTTATTGGTGTATGTTAGGAGTGACATCTACTTTATCCGAGTCAAGCAGATAAAAGGGCTCCCTTCCGAAAAGTGGTCAAGTTTTAAGACTGAATCTATCGTTCTCAAGATTAAGCTTGGTAAAGCTTGGATCACTGTTTGTGGAATTTACCGGCCTCCGTCGATTCCGAAATCACAATGGTGTCATGAGCTATCATCGCTATTCGAGGCAGCATCAACACTGACGAGTAGAATATTGTTCGCGGGAGATTTTAATGCTGACGTTTCAGAACCGGATAAACCACCAAAAAACGGTAGAACTCTACTAGATATGTTAGATATTTTTAACCTGCATTGCTTGATTACTGAGCCGACTCGAAAGTCCAGGACATCTCAAACTACTCTCGATTTAATTCTCACAAATAACAAGAGAAATATTGTTGCAATCTGGCGTAGTGGATACGCACATCAGCGATCATTCGTTGGTTTATACAATCCTACGATCATCGGCACCAAGGGCTCGATCACGCAAGATTTGTTTTCGTAGTCTCAAAAATTTTAGCCAGGAGAACTTTGTGCGTGATATGCAAATTGTGCCTTTCCACATCATTGACGTGTTTGATGAACTTGATGATAAGGTTTACGCATTTGAACAATTGTTTCTAGATGTTATAAATAGGCACGCCCCCGTTAAACAAACAATGGTGCGAGGCAATCAGGTGCCATACATGACGGAACAATGGAGGAAAGCGATTAGACACCGCAATAAACTGTGGAAAATATTCACGCGCAATCGTACGGATGCAAATTACGAGGCGTACAAAACTCAACGTAACACCTGCACCTCTCTCAGGCGAAAAGCGATAAAACAGCACTTTGTAAAGAAATCAACAGAGCCTGATAACCCACGCGAGTTCTGGTCTACCTTCCGCCCTTTTTTGCATACTAAAAGTAGACAAGCCAATGGTATCATCTTAAAAGAAGAAGACAGGATTATTACTGACAAAAAGGAAATTGCCGAATTGTTCAATGAACATTTTGTTCACATCGCTGATAATGTACCTCTGAGAGAAGAAGAGGATTATGGCGAGGATTTTGTTAATCATCCGAGTATCAAAGCAATCTTTGAAAACAGGGGCGCAGACGAACTCGCTTGCTTCAGTTTTCATGCACAAGTAAACCTCAGGTTGAAACCTTACTGAAAGAGATCAATGTGCACAAGTCGCCTGGTCACGATATGATCCCACCACGGCTGGTGAAAGACGCGGCAGTTGTTATTGCCGGGCCTCTTACAAGCATTTTTAACTATTCCATTGAAAATTCCTGTTATCCTGCAAATTGGAAGATGGGCACGGTGACTCCCTTATTCAAAAAGGACGACGAGCTTTGTAAGGTCAACTATAGGCCCGTAACTGTGCTCCCCGCTCTGAACAACATTTTCGAAAGGCTTCTGGCAGGGCAGATGTATGAATTTTATCTTGAAATACTTTCAGACTTCATTAGCGCTTACAGGAAGTTTCATAGTTGTGAGACCTCACTGTTGAGGTTGACGGAAGACTGGAGGATGATGCGTGACAGAGGGGAGCTCGTTGCGGTGGTCTCTATGGATCTCTCCAAAGCGTTTGACGTTATTCAGTATCCACTCCTCCTTTCCAAGCTCAAGGCCTACGGTATGGATGACAAAAGTTGCGCTCTACTCAGGCACTATCTCTCTGGCAGATCTCAGAGAGTCAAGATTGGGGACACCTGCTCCGCCTGGAAAAGTGTCGGACGTGGGGTCCCGCAGGGAAGTGTGTTAGGTCCAATGCTATTTAACTTTTTTATCAACGATCTCTTCTTCCACGTCAAGACGGCCAAGCTGAACGCTTATGCTGATGATCATCAGGTATATTATTCCCACGTCGATCCAGCGACTCTAGACGCATGCGTATCTCATAATGTCAAGGTGGCCAATCACTGGTACCATGAAAATGGAATGTTAGTTAACGAGAGCAAGCACCAGGGTCTAGTCCTTGGTGATACGGACTATAGTTTTTCCTTCCCAGTAAAGGACACATTAGAGATTTTTGGAATGGAAATAGATAATAAGCTGGACTTTTCTAGTCACATATCCAATTTATGCAAAAGGATCAATAATCAATTTAATGTTATGCTGCGCTTTCGAAAACTTATACCCAGGGACACCCTATTTAAGCTTTACAAAGCGTACATTTTACCGTATTTTGACTATTGTTCTTCAGTTTGGCATTTTTGTGGGACGCGAAATACGGATAAGATAGAGGCGCTAAACAAGAGAATACTTAGACTTATACTTGGGGATTACTTGTCTCCGTATGATAGCCTTCTCACTAGGGTCAATACTAATTCCTTATGCAATAAGCGCGTTCAGAAACTCCTTATATTATTATATAAGAGCCTTTTTTTCACTCATTTTCCGGCTTATATGAAAGATATGTTTTCACTTCGGTCCTCTTCTTATAATCTTCGCGGTGATAACATACTGTCACTTAGAAAACCTAGAACAACTAGTTATGGCCTTAATTCGTTTTCTTATTTCTCACCTAAGCTATGGAATACACTGCCTAACTCTATCCGTATAAGTGCATTTACTGATTTTAAGAGGGAAATCCAGGGCCGTATCTTTGTGTAATCGCTTTCGCTTATTTTCACTTTTGCTGTTTAAATTTCTAATGATATGTAATATATACTTGTAAATACTGTGTATTTTAGTTGTTTTGTATAGATATATATACCTTCTTTTTATGTTTTCTCGAAGATATTAGCTCTTGCAAGCTACACTGAAATTTGAGAGAAAATAAAGTTTATGTATGTATGTATGTTACCTTTTCGCGAAAAAACGCTTGTTGGAGAAATCGCATTTTAAGTTTGTCACTCAAACATATGGATCCATTTGCAAGTTCACGTTTTGTAATTGCACTACATTTCTTATTCTTCACTTTGTAACAGCACAGTATATCAGTTATCTCCAGAACAGAAATGCACAAAAACTCAGAATATCACCCAAAGTTATTTGCAGTTTCCGCATATTTCATATTTGACGGAATTGCTTCTGTTGATACGACGATCAAGGCGAGGGGACACTTTGTTTTGTCCATCATAGAGTGAATCTTATCGTTTATTTATGAACATGTCTCTGTTTTATTTAAACTCGTTTTCAGTCTCCAATAATCGATTTGTCTTTTTCACTCAGACCTTCCTTCACCACTTCGTTGTACGACGCATGCGCGACGTATCTGGTGGAATTAGAATCAATTTGTTCACGTGACCCCACCGTGCAGGACACGCTGGCCAAGTTCAAGGGATTGCAGGCGCGTCTGAAACGTCTCCTGTGAAAAGCTCGTCTACATGAAGTGTTGAGTATGTCTGATTTTTGAAAACTAAAAAGACTTGCCAGGCTAATTATTAGTTGCGTACCTTTGAAAAAAAAAAACGCTTTTGTATAACTTCGATTGTTGTTGTTCTAACAGTTCATTGTAAATAAAAATTAAAATAACTTTTTAAAAGAATATCATTTTGTTGTTGCCTTTCTCTAAACTAGTGACCTCCAGTGCATGCATCAATGAAAGCCACTGAGTAGTACTTTCCTGTGGTGCTGCTTGTTATGCTGTACAAGGTGGTTCTAACTTTTGAGTCTGTGGATGAAATCCTAAAGTGTGACCATTCAAATGAAAGCTACTGAGCAGTACTTTCCTGTGGTGCTGCTTGTTATGCTGTACAAGGTGGTTCTAACTTTTGAGTCTGTGGATGAAATCCTAAAGTGTGACCATTCAAATGAAAGCTACTGAGCAGTACTTTCCTGTGGTGCTGCTTGTTATGCTGTACAAGGTGGTTCTAACTTTTGAGTCTGTGGATGAAATCCTAAAGTGTGACCATTCAAATGAAAGCTACTGAGCAGTACTTTCCTGTGGTGCTGCTTGTTATGCTGTACAAGGTGGTTCTAACTTTTGAGTCTGTGGATGAAATGCTAATTGTGACCATTCAAATGAAAGCTACTGAGCAGTACTTTCCTTTCCATTTTGTTGTTGCCTTTCTCCAAACTAGTGACCTCCAGTGCATGTGTCAATGAAAACCACTGAGCAGTACTTTCCTGTGGTGCTGTTTATTATGCAGTACAAGATGGTTCTAACTTTTGAGTCTGTGGGTGAAATCCTAAAGTGTGACTATTCAAATGAAAGCTACTGAGCAGTACTTTCCTGTGGTGCTATTCATTTGGACAGCAAGGTGGTTTGACCTTTTGGATTTTGTGGGTGAAATATTAAGTGTCATCTTTTCGTATAATGTATTATTGTGAGTAATGTAAGCCACTGAGTAGTTCAATTTTCAGATTCAAAGGATGAACTTTGGAACTAAGAGAGGTCGTGGTCTTATCTTTTTTTCCTGTTGCTAAAAATATTTGATTAAGTTATCAAGTCCCCAGAAACTTCCTGTGTGGCTGCCTGTGTAGGTCCACATTTTTAGTCATTTGTTATCGCTTCCAGCCTTCCGGATTCCCTAATAATAGACTGTTCGTATTGTTTTATTATTTATTTGCAAAGTGCGGTATATTGTGTTTATTTTTACATCGCAAAGCCAAAATTTTGACACATTTTCTCTTGTAGTTTTTAACCAAATGTTTATTTCCATCAGAACATTAGTGAGTCAGCTTGTATTGTGAATTAAAATCCTAATGAGATGTTCTTATTTGCAAGTAGATCACGCTTTCGGCGCAATATATTTTAGGTATATTCCTAATATATTTCCGGATGTTTCCTCGGGGTTTTTGAATTGAAATGAATAATGTAATGTTTTTGTTGGATTATCTTTTTTTTTTGCTTGAACACAAAGTCCCTTGTCGGTTTTTCTTTGCTATGTCAAATTCTCCCCCGAAAACGTTCGGCAACGACTGAGTATTAAATTGAAAGACAGATTTTCAGTGTTTACGCTTGTCACTTTCTTCTGAGCTTCAAAGTTTTCTTCGGCAGGATTTTCGTGCCAATTTACAAAAATCCGGTGGATGTGCATTGCGAAATATTCATGCCCACTTCGATATAAGTTGTTAAATATGACAGAGACGCCACAAAGTGGAATTCTTGTTCGATCTTGTGTTTCTTCGAGGTAAGCCCCTCTGATCCTCTAAAAGATGAATCAAATTTTGTCTCATTTCGTACAAACACAAACCATAATCAGGAACTGCGGTCTTTTCTATGACCTCACAAATCGCGTTTCGTCTTTCGCAGTCATTCACGTTAAACTCTTCATCATTTTCTTCCTTTGCGCTTTTTAATGTTGCCAAGGAACCATTGAAATTTTCGTTGAATTCCGCGAAATGTAAACATTCAGTGTTTGGCGTGTTGCCTCCCCTGCAACCCAATTTTCCGCTTGCATTGTCTCTCGCCTCTGAAAAGCTTGACCTTTCCCGTTCACCCAAACCTAAACCTTTCTGAAAATCTTTTCCCTCTGTATTTGTTCTCACACGTTGTCCTTTCCGTGCCGCCCACTTTTTCCCACTCATTTGCCCACTGGCTGTCGAGTTTCCCGCTTGCTCTGCGTTAATCGCTTCAATTTGAGTTGATTCATCCCCTTCCAGAGCCTCAAAGACTTCCTGTTTCGTTCCTTTCTGTAAACCTTGGTAATAAAATTTTCTCATCAGCGTGGCTTTCGCTTCAAACTCGTCATGGGAACTTCCACTCTTATTTTCTTCTGGTTCCTTTTTGTCTGCCGGGGATTCATTTTCACCCGGTAGTAAATGATCTGACAAATTGTCCGCAGCATTTATCGCTGTCATTACGCTCCCATCAGAGTTACAGAGCTCCTCGCATTCTCCAACCCGCAAAGGGCATAGAAATAACCACGGCTGATTTGTTTGCGTTGAATTTTGCACTCCCGCACCGCTTCTCAATATAGCTTCCTTGTTTTTCTTTGACCGTGATCTTATTTCTCGCGCGGCAACGGGTTGCGAGCCACTGTCAAATCTCTCAATTGTTGGAAGTTTGGCCGCCTTCTGCTCATTCGCCGTCAACTGTTTTTCTTCTCTTATTTGCGGCGCACGAATCGGCGGCAAAACCCTTTGTTTTGGAGTAGGACGAGGACGAGGTTTGGCGCGCAAAGTACAAAATCCTTGCGCCAGGGCCGGATCGCTTCGCGAACTGTGCACTGAAACGTGTGCTGCAGTGGCTGGCTTCAACGAAATTTGTTTGAATCTGAAATCGCGCTGCTCCCACGAAGGCTCTGGAAACCGTGAGTTTATGGCAGACGAACTTGTATTAGTGTTATCAGACCGACGCGATTCCTCAGCGGCATCTCTATCATCCAAGTAGCGAAAGATGTGTGTGAAAATCATGCTGCCATAGAGAAAGGTTTCTGTATTTCGATACAAAGTCATGAAACTTGTATCCACCGTTAATAAAACAGATAAAACTCAATATTAGCACGCATATTCCAGTCTGTCGCAAACCCTTCAGCCGTTCAAAATAAATGCCCGTATTGTGCAACTCCTTCTTTCGTGAGCTCTGTCGGTAAATAACTGAGTCTCATTTACCGTTGATAAATGCCCATCTCAGCACGCACGAACTAACACGTGCCGTGTGCAGGTGTTAAAGGATATTGTGTTATTTTTGTGCACTGGAGTTAAGGTGACGTACGGCTTTTGAGCTTTCTGTGTGGTTGCTTGTCGGCAAACTTAATAAAAAACGAATCAATTATTGATCAAAGCCAAACTTGGTACCAGCCTGCGTCACCTCTATTGGCGGAGGAGGGGGGTGTTTAAAACAAAATCCGTCGTTTCGTGGCTTTCATTCGGCAATCGATGAAAAAGCCAAGAGAGATAAATGAGAAAAAGCTTTTAGTGGCAAAGTTTGTTATGTAACCAACGACAGCTGTCTAATAATTTATTCTGCAGGTGTACTCAGCGGCAAAGATGACTAACTAACCAAACTCTCTTTATCGTATTTTGGTAAAATAATCTCTGGCTTAATTCCCGGTTTATTTAGTCGTTCCCGGGAGTCGTTCAGTCTTGTGTGATGACAGGGGGAGGGCCAACGACAGCTTGTCTAAAAATTTATTCTGCAGGTGTAGTTAGCGGCAAGAGATGACAACTAACCAAACTCTTTGTCGTATTTTGGTGAAAAAAAATATCTGGCTTAATTCCGGTTTGTTTAGTCGTTCCCGGGAGTCGTTCAGTCTTGGGTGATGACAGGAGGGAGGGCCGCCCACTCGATAAGCTGGGCCGTAGCCAGACGAATCGAGGCAATGCCGGTAAAAGAATAAAAAGTAAACACCTCTTTAATATTCATATATTATTTTTCAATGTATGGCCTCTTGCAGAAACCTCATAAAAAATGCTTACGCAACCTTGAAACTGGAGAGCAAATGCCTCTCCCGTTTCGCCTCATACCAGGCACGGCCATGAAAAATCGATCGGAAAGATCGCCGGAAGATTGGAAGAGCTAGAATTGATAGTGTAGGGTTGATAGAGGTTACTCAAGCCCGATTCAGACGCCGTACTTTTCATGAGTCGAACCTAATGCATTCAATTAAGTACATGAAAAGTTCGGCGTCTGAATCTTTAGGAACGGCTAGTTTAATTTGGAACGGCTCAGCCGTTCTTTTCGCCTGGATGAGGCGGAAATTTCGATATATATATATATATATATATAATATATTTAAGCAATTTTACTCAGAACTGGAACTGCATCAGGAGCACCAGTGGAACGGCAAATTAAGTTCGACGTCTGAATCAACAAGCGTAATTTTGTTTATTTGGGTCGTTCCAAATTCGAATTAAGTTCGGCTGATGAAAATCACGGCGTCTGAATCGGGCCTCAGTTACTTGAATTCAGATCTTTTCGTCTGAAGCAGGCTTCGTCGGTTTAGCTCCCACCCCACCCACAAAAACTTGAAGAACCCTAACCTCCACCCCCTCCCCGAACCGAAGTGGATACCATCCCTCTTAATCCCAGGCCACGTTCGGCTTCTCGTGACAAATCCCGAATAACTTGGTTTCGCAAGCGCAAAGTATCGGATTGTTTTGCTTTAGCATGGAAAGCCAGAATGATCTTCAACATGAGGTAATGGAAAAATGTTTCCGGAGCAATAAATATTCGGTGGAAATCTCATGTTTTTCCACTGAGATAGTCAACCTATTTTTGGCTGGTTCCTTAGTGTTATGTAACTAACCTGACATTTGTATTGTCTAACTCTTTGGAGACACTTTTGTTATTTCAATTTCTTTTAATTTTGGCCAATATTGCTTCTAGCAAAACTATATCTGAAGAGATTGCAATATTGTACCAATTTCTCTTGAATAAACTTACACTGGAAAACTGTAACAACAGCTGCCAACGCGATAGTTGTATATGAGGATATAAATTTGACAGGTTGAATATGAAATAAGGTCATAAATTACAAGTGTGGATAATAAAGATAGTTATTTTACCAATGGCTGATATCTCGTGATTAATAAGGAATTTAACTGACTCGATAATTTCCAAGGGCTTTGTAGACACTTCATTGCGATTTTTAAAACTTGGACGAAAGTTGTTCTAGCAAAACTATTGTTCGTTTTAAGAATTCACTGTTATCTGAGGAGCATATGACATGTTACAAGTTTGTTTTGAAAAACTGTCACTATAGCTGTCTACCAGTAGGGAGACTTGAATGCATAGCAAATTATCACAGTTTTCCAAGGATAAGCAGAATATTCTACAACATTAACTAATGGAAAATTTTTTCACTGCAGTAAATGTGAGGTCAATTTGAACATCTGAAAATCTCAAATTTTGCAAGATGATGAATTTGTTTTTCAGTGCTTGATACTTTCATGTTACACGACTGATATGAATATTCACAGATGTCATATTTTTAAAAACGGCTTTAATTTTTAATCACTTTACTGTCAATTTTTTTTTCGCTGACAAAACTTTTATTTATTTTACAAATTCGCTGCTAGCTGCATGAATATACCATAAATTTAATTTGAACAACTGCGAACAGTTGCCGACCTAAGTTTCACAGGCGCAGTATTTTCCAAGTACATCGTTAGGACTTTTTTTTTATTATTTTCTTTCGATTTTTTTATGTCGGCGAAAACTGCTCCAGCAAAACTATTGGTCGTTTCACGTTTTACTGAGGACAATACAATATGTTACAAACTTCCTGTCACGACAGCTGCCCACACGGTGATTTTACATATGAATAAATAAGTTTGACAGGGTGAATATGAATTACTGATATCAGTCTTCAATTAGGACAGGATAATAAAGATTCAGTAACTGCGTAGAGGATTGTCACAGTTCTGCAAGTATGTAGCTAGAATATTCTAAAAGTGAATATTAACCAATGGAAAAATGTTTCGTTCCAATAACTATGAGATAAACAAATTAAAATCTCAATTGTTACAAATGAGTTAATCAGTGAGGCCTTTCAAGGGGTGGTCTGGTGTCGCTTTGTCGTTCGTTTACGACTCTGTTTAGTCGCTGTCCCAAAGAAAACAAAGAGGAATGGAAAGTGGATTGTCGCTGTCGCAAACTGTCGCGCGTTTTCTGCCAATGTCTGTCGATTGTCGGTGTTTTGGGAGAAGATTGTCGCCTGCTTTCGCAGCCATGTCGCTTGATGCGTCTACCCCTTGGAAGGCCTCATCAATGGATTCATTCATGGCTAAAGGTGGATTTCCACTATCGCGTAATTTTTACGTGCTTACGGACGTAAACTTGAACCGGCTTTACATGCTTAAATAAAATAGAGACGATGTGTGAAAGGACGCGCGAAAACGTAAAAGTTGAGCGAGGTTCAACTTTTACGTTTAATGTGGATTTCCACTGTCGCGTAATTTTTACGTGCGCACGGACGTAAACTTGAACTGGCTTTACGTGCGGAAATAAAATAGAAACGATGAGTGAAAGGACGCGCGTAAATGTAAAAGTTGAACGAGGTACAACTTTAACGTTTACGCGCGATCTTTCGCACATCGTCTCTATTTTATTTACGCACGTAAAGCCAGTTCAAGTTTACGTCTGTGCGCACGTAAAAATTACGCGACAGTGGAAATCCACCTTAACACTGCAAAGTTACGTCATTAACGTGAGTTCCACGAACGATACGTTCCAAGGCCGGCTTTGTAGACTCTTCCTTGCAATTAGTTTGGTTTCGGAGACAATTTCTTCAGCAAATCTGTCATTCATTTGACAAATTCACTATTTGCTGAGGATTTCATGCTGTTTGATGGGATTCTTTGGACAAGCTGTGTCAACAGTGACCGGCGTAATAGTTTTATATGAAAAAACGTTTGACATAATGGATATAAAATAATATCACAAACTAATACTGTCGATATTAAAGCCGGGTTTAAATGCATAGAAGAGCGTTGCAGTTTTAAAAGGACGTAACTTCAGTCCAACCTGTATTAAGCGGTCACCCTCAGGGTATGGCTTAGTGACCGCTTAATACAGGTTGCAAAGAATACACGTCAAACACAAAAACGCCATTTTGTAACAGTCGCCTTAAGGCGGGGCTGCACCTGAACGTTGTTTTTGCGTCGCTTAACATGGATTTAACGTTGATATATCGTTCGCGTTTCAAGCAATCAAAAATCCCTACGCTCATCTCACGAAGCTGTGTTGTGGGATGTTTTGTGAAAATTTGGTGATTTTTGGATATATTTGGGAAGATATAATTTTTCTCAAAGGATTAATTAAATTGAAGGAAAGAGGAAACATTGAAGAGTTAAGGAAGGTTTAACTGAAATTGGAATTTGAAGTTGGAAATTGGTAGATGGACACCAAACAGTTCCCCACCAAGGAAGGCTTAAAGTTGGAAATTAGTAGACGGACACCAAACAGTTCCCCAGCAACCTGCAGTGCCCTTGTGGGGTGTCAACTGTCTGGTGGTGTTTCGAAACATTTCTTTATCATTTTAATCCCTTCTTTCGCCTCCTTAAAATTTCATTCCACTGGCCACGTTAAGTCCCCCTTAACCAACGGGGACGGCAACGGCAACGAGAACGCCACAAAACGATAATTAACTTTGGAAAAGACAGGGATCGAGAGTGCCGCGTGAGGGATTGTGGGATTGTTTGTGGGGGAGCGATTGTTTTTTCGCATTACGTTTTCCTCAAACAATCCCACAATCAGCGCTTGCGCAGCCACTCGATCCCGCCGACCGGTTAGCTCAGTTGGTAGAGTACCGGACTACCGTGCGGTTGGTCGCCGGTTCAAACCCCGGCCGGACCAACACTCAGGGTCTTTAAAATAATTGAGGAGAAAGTGCTGCCTTTGTAATGATATCTGCAAACGGTTAGACTTTCTAGTCTTCTCGGATAAGGACGGAAAACCGTAGGCCCCGTCTCACAATACTTGTTATTAATCTGTGGGACGTTACAGAACCCACGCACTGTCCGAAAAGAGTAGGGGCGTAGTCCCCGGTGTGGTGGTCCACATAGAATGTGGTTATGGGGGAGGGATTGGCAGTCACGGGCCTAAAGTAATTGGCGCAAGCTGTTGTAGTGTCCCTGCCAGGTCTCTGGTGAAGCTAATAAAACTAAAACTAAGTCGTTTCCGTAAAGTGAACTATATGTTTAGAGGCAACATTATCTCCTCTCTGAATTAACGATTATCGTTAATTTTTAAAGACCCACGTTCATCCAAGAGGCCTTGCGCACGTTTGTTATTGTTTTTAACCGCCTCTATTGTTCATTTTTGCGATGTGATTGGTTTACCAGATTCTCCCACTGAGTTCAACTGGCGTGACACTTAAAATCAGGCCCGGCCAGGGGTTTAGGGTATACGGTATCTTGACCCATTTTAATTCAGGTATATGGTATTTTTATGTTACAATTCGGGTATAAAGTATCTGGTTCTTCCTGAATTTTAGGTATTCGGTATACAGACATAAATTAAATGCTTCAAGATAATTTTAGCATTAAGTATCACACGTTTTACAATTTTAAGGTATATTTGTATCTTATGGGGAAAAAACCGGGTATATTGGTATCCCACTACACCCCGCCGGGCCGGGCCTGTAAAATAACTCATAACAACGAAATGAAAATCGATTTATTTTTCGATATTGCTGTGATTTATTTTAATCTTTTTGTGCCTACGAAAGACATCACTGAGTTCCTCCAAAAACGCTGCAAATATGTGTGGTTCATCATGTAAAACTGCCAGCGACTGAGGAAGCGAGGGAAGTCTATCGTTTCGCTTGCATTTACTAGTATGGCTAACTAAAAGCGACGCGGTAAATGATTCCAATAATTAAATAAGTTACCATCGCCTTGAATACTCCTAGTCCAGATATTTTAATTTTAGTGTTCCATAAGGCATACCTAATCATTATAGAAATTGCTGGGAAGAGAAATAAACCGCGTTCGACTCGATGGATGTTCATTTATCGGATACAAAACCGCGCTCGAGTCCGGTTCATTCGCAGATAAATTAGAACCGCATGATCAAAATATTCGCCAAGGTCGGACATCAGTTGAAATCTGGCATATCGCTACGACAGATACATGTTCAGAGTATCAAATCCTCTCTTTTCTTTGCTTAACCCTTTCACTGCCAAGAGGTCTCCCTTTGACAAGTAAAATCGTCTGGCGTTAGACAGAGTAAAACCTATAAAGTCGCCCTTGGCAATGAAAGGGTTAAAAAGTTAGAACCCAGATCCCCTCGTTAGGGCAAGAACGCCTGACTATTGTAACGAGAGAGTGTCAGACTTACAGACTAGCTCGGTCCACAACATTGGCGACGAGCTAAATTACACTTCAAAGAAGAAGAAACAACGGGACTTTCGCGAAAATCGTGGATGATCACGAAAGAAACCACATCAAAACATTCGACTGCTACGGCGACCAAAACACGCTCGGTTTAAGATGGAAGCGATGGCTTACTGCGTTCGAACTATTTGCAGATGGAAAAGGCCTGATCTTAAATGAGGAAAACGCAAACAACAGGCAAATAAGACGTGCATTATTGTTACATCTCGCGGGAACAGATGTTCAAGATATCTTCTCCACCCTCCTAAACACAGGAGACGCGAAGGACTACAAGAAAGCGATAGACGCGCTGAACGCATACTTCGTACCAAAGGTCGACACGATGTACGCCAGGCACTGCTTCAGACAGTTCACACAAGCCCCCGGGGAGACAATTCGACAGTTTGCCACTAGGCTCAGACGTGCAGTGAAAGATTGCAACTACGGAGAAGACACAGACAACCAGATCCGTGATGAAATACTCTGCAAGTGCACTAACACGTACATCGAGAGAAAACTGCTGGAAGAAGGTCATGGCCTAACCTTAGCAAGAGCACTTGAAATGGCCGAAAACTGCGAGAAAGTTGACACCCAACTTAGTGCAATGAGCCTGGGCGGAAGAGGAGAAAATCCAGCTGTTGTAAACCGCATAAAGGAAGCAAGAAGAGGCTCTGGTAAGAAGAACCAGTCACGTGGTCCCAAAAAAGATTCGGAGATACCTGCTATCGATGCGGTAGACCCGGACACTTTGGCAAAGACCCGACCTGTCCAGCAAGAGGACACTTCTGCCGTAAATGTGGAATGGAATGACATTTCCAAGAGCGATGCAAGACAAAGCAGAAAGGTGGCGTAAGACAAACGAGAATCAAACAACACAGGGATGCCAAGAGGGGCGCTGCAAACATGGTCGATTACCAACATAATGAAGATGACCCTATATATGCATTTGCAGTCGGCAATAAGAAGCGAGAGAAGATTGAAGTCACTGTCGGAGGTCGTAAGCTGAACATGATTGTGGATTCTGGAGCAAGCACCAACATCATCGACAAACAAACGTGGGAGTGGCTAAAGAAGAATAAAGTGAAGTGTAAATCAGCTCGCTCGGATAAGAAACTCTACCCGTACGCGTCTCAGACTCCACTGGAGGTCATAGGAACATTCTGTTGTGATGTCATCGTAGGAACGAACTCTGTTAATGCAGAATTCTGCGTGATCAACGGAGAAGGAGATCCCCTGCTAGGAAAAGAAACCGCAATAAATCTCGGAATACTGAAGATAGGGAGAGAAGTGGCTGCAGTTCATGCAAATCCAAAGAATATTGGTGAGATTCTGCAGGAAAAATACCCAAACGTCTTCAATGGCATTGGAAAGCTGGAAGGCCGAGTGGTCAAGCTCCACATCGATCCAAACGTAAAGCCAGTGGCCCAGCCAATACGGAGAACTCCTTTCAGTCTTAGATCCAAGGTGGAAGAGAAGATTCAGGAACTGGTTGATCTCGACATCATAGAGCCAGCTCAAGGGCCCACCCCATGGGTAAATCCAGTAGTTGTTGTCCCTAAGTCAGGAGGAGACATCCGCCTTTGTATAGATGTGCGCAGGGCAAACCAGGCCATACTAAGAGAGAGGCACCCAATCCCCAAGGTTGACGAGATAATGCAGAGCTTGAATGGCAGTAAGGTGTTCAGTAAACTCGACTCAACATGGGGATACCATCAACTGGAATTGACACCTGATTCGAGGGAAATCACGACATTTGTGACACATTGTAGATTGTTTAGGTACAAGAGACTGTTGTTCGGGGTTAACTCGGCCTCAGAACAATACTAGTACGAGATCCAGACAGCACTTGCTGGCATAGATGGACAGGCGAACATCTCGGATGACATTATCGTACACGGGAAAGAACCAGGAGGAACACGATGCACGCTTGGAGGGCGTAATCAAGAGGCTCGGGGAGCGTGGGCTGACCCTCAATGCAGCAAAGTGCCAATTCAGCATGGACAAGCTAACGTTCGTAGGAATGGTACTCTCAGGAAATGGAATCAGCTGCGCAGCAGAGAAGGTTGCGGCTGTCAGGTCAGCAATGCAAGGGAACCTCAGAATGCATCAGAGACACGCAGCTTCCTGGGACTAGTAAACTATTGTGGGCGGTTCATTCCTGACCTAGCAACGATCTCTGAACCACTGAGGCGTCTGACAAAAGCGGGGACACCGTTTGTGTTTGGCAAAGAGCAGAAGGAGGCATTCGAAGAGTTGAAGAAACGCCTGTCTAGCGCAGAGACTTTGGGGTATTTCGACAAAGACGCCCCAACGCAAGTAGTCGCTGATGCCAGCCCAGTGGGGCTCGGGGCCGTTCTGACACAGATACACAAAGGTGGTCCAAGAATTATCAGTTACGCAAGCCGTAGTCTGACCGAAACAGAGCGGAGATATTCGCAGACAGAGAAGGAGGCGCTCGCACTCATATGGGCCTGTGAGAAGTTTCACCCTTACATTTACGGGACACCATTTGAACTTGTAACTGACCACAAGCCACTAGAGGTAATTTAAGGCCCAAAATCAAGACCACGCGCACGCATCGAAAGATGGGTCCTAAGAATGCAGCCATACAAGTTAAAAGTGAGGTACCAACCAGGACCGAAGAACATCGCTGACTCAATATCAAGGTTGGTGAAGAGTGAAGAGAGTGGATGCAAACGCTCATCGCAGGCGGAGGAGTATGTACGATTTGTAGCATAATCAGCAACACCCAGTGCAATGACAACTCGTGAGGTAGAAGAAGCATCTGCTGAAGATGATGAACTCGCAGCAGTCAGAAAGTGTATCAATGGAAAGCCGTGGGATCAACTAGCCTACAAACAATACCTTCCATGCAGTGGTGAGTTGTGCGCGATTGGACAGTTGATACTCAGGGGGACAAGAATTGTCATCCCGAGGAAACTCAGACCGAGAATGCTATCCCTCGCTCATGAAGGCCATTTGGGCATCGTTGGAACTAAACAGAGGCTACGCAGCAGAGTATGGTGGCCTGGAATGGAAAAAGATGCCGAGAAATACTGCAAAACCTGTTATGGTTGTCAATTGGTCAGTCGACCCAGTCCCCCAGAACCTGTCAGAACAACAGCACTACCAACCGGACCATGAAGAGATTTGGCTGTCGATCCGCTAGGACCGTTACCAACTGGCGAGTCCGTTCTGGTTGTAGTCGACTATTATAGCCGTTACTACGAGGTTGACATTCTAAGATCCACAGTCACTTCCAAGATTATCTCAAGTCTAGAAGAAATGTTTGCAAGACACGGCCTACCAGAGACATTGAAATCAGACAATGGACCACAGTTCATAGCGACGGAATTTGCAGCATACATGGAGCGGCAGGGAATCAAACACCACAAAGTTACAGCTAAATGGCCTCAGGCAAACGGCGAAGTGGAGCGTCAAAACAGCTCACTGCTAAAGCGGCTCCAGATTGCTCAAGCTGAGAAGAAGAATTGGAAGAGAGAACTGATCACGTACCTCGCCGCCTACCGAAGTCTGCCACACCAACGACAGGGGTAAGCCCAGCTGAATTGCTCTTTGGTCGCAGAATGCGTACCAAGCTTCCAGAGCTGAGTGATGTACATGTAGAACAAGGATTGCGTGACAGAGACAGCGAACAGAAGAGTAACAGCAAAACGTATGCAGACACAAGGAGAGGTGCAACATACTCAGAAGTACTTCCAGGTGACCAGGTTCTGGTGCAGTGGGAGAAAAGGGACAAGCTCTCAACTCGGTTCGACCCGAACCCCTACACAGTCCTGAGCAAACACGGCAACAGCTTGGTTGTACAATCCCGAGAAGGAGTCCAGTACTCGCGCAACACCTCACATGTTAAGAAACTACTACAGAACAGCGACACACCAAGTGCACAGGAGAAAACAGTGTCAGAAACACAGAAGCAGGAGGAACTCGCCCAACGGCAAAGTGCAGTGCAGGAACCAAATGCTGTTGAACCCAGAGTTCCAATTGCTCCTGAACCCGAAGTCTCACCCAGGAGATCAAGGAGGCCTACAGCGGCACCGAGTTATCTTGAGGACTACTATACTTAACTCTAATAGACACTCTCGTCCGTAATGCGAGAGAACATCGAGACACTATCATTGTTGACATGAACAGATGCATCTGAACTCTCATAGATCCTATTTCTCGTAAATTGGACTGTTTTTCACGTTTTATTAATGTACTAGCGTTAAGCTTATAGTGCTACCATTTGTTAACTAAAAAGGGGAGGGATGTAGTGTTTTAGGGCAAGAACGCCTGACTATTGTAACGAGAGAGCACGAGGTGCGATGGTGGATTAAATAAATACACTGTCTGATTTAATCCGGTGGAATCCGTCTTTGTATCAGACTAGCTCGGTCCACAACACTAAGCAAAGTCTGATACGGGCATCTTCCTCACGCTTCGGGTTAACTGTACAGCGCTGTGGGTGTCAACTTCGAGTACTTAGGTCATTTGGCAGGGACCATGTATCAACAAAGTAACGGGACAAAAGTCACGTTTTGCCAGGATAATTACAAAACAAATTCAAGGAGACAACAGCCTGACAATGGAAGACAACATTCCAACAAGTTTGTGAAGAATTACCTTCAGGTTGACCCCAAACTAAACGGATTTTTAACAAGAGCCCGCCAAAAAATAATTTCACGCTACGAAGTTCAACAACAACACCAGCCGCCTACAAGGTCTTTTCCTCACCGCTACGACGATTCTTGTTGAAAATATCGACGCAAATGAAGAGAGAGGATGTTAAGAAAACCACGACGACACAAAAAATAGCGACACTCGGCGAAATAAGCAGGATGAACGAGGATTACTTTCGCAAAATAGCGCTCACTGGCGATTTGCGTATTTTCCGTCTGTGCAAAATTTAGATCACTGTGCCCCAGGCTTTATTTTCACTGCTGCTTAAGTCGGCACACATCCCGGGATTAAAACAGTTTTGAAATAATTTGTATGAGTACTGGAAATCGTGATCGAATCTTCGCCCCTTTTTGTTTCTCTATTGGCCACATCTGATCGTTAACAAAGCGTTATTTTCCGCTTATATCTGAACTGAATCAGAAACAATTCAAGCACTGAATAATTTCACTAAACAATCTGCCATGAATCTGTGGTTTGTACTGAGCTGATTTATTTCAATGCTACACTGCTATTTTAATAATTTTGGTTCTTAAGAAAGCTGCAGAGTGAAAGAATGATATCGTTTGCCCCCAGTTTGCTACTTACCAGTGCAATTGGTCCCCGCGTGTAAACACTACTTGGGACTAGTCCCCGCGACCAGTCCCTTCGTGTGAACTCTTCAGGGGACTAGTCGCAGGGACTAGTCGTGTGTGCCGACCTTAAGTAGTGTTCATAACTGTGATGATCATTCACATACTATATACGATTTTCCTATATTCATTCTCATATTTCCACCACTCACGGGTATATTACGAACCAACAAAACGACCAGCTCCCAGATGGCTTGTTAGCTCAGTCGGTTGAGCGCTGCACCGGTATCGCAGAGGTCGTGGATCCTTTACAAGCCTGAATTTTTTTCAGGCTTTATTTTCACTGCTGCTTATGTAGTGTTCAGAACTGCGATGATCGTTCACATACTCAATAAGCATGATTGTTATAAATTCAATGGGTCATTGCTTTCAGAAATGTGTTGGCTACTAATGAACAACCTCTGCTCGCTCTGGGATTCGGCGAGCCAGCTGAATGTACTTAGGCATAAAGGCGACGCGCTTGGCTTCCTGAAGAGCTATCACAGCGGAGCTCTGGAAACGAAGAGCTGTTTTGAAATCCTGCGCGATTCCTCGCACAAAAGAGTCACAAGACGCTGGAAAGGCAGCTTGCGGATCAACAGCTCCGTTGATTTCTCGTAACGACGGATTATCTCACGAAGAGCGGCTATTTCTACAAAGGCCTGTAGCGATGAGGTTTCTTGACTCCACCGGTAGCAGGCGCGCTCTTACGCGCTGCCTTTGTGGCGAGCTGTTTGCGTGGAGCTTTTCCACCAGCAGTTGATTTACGAGCAGTTTGCTTTGAACGAGCCTGATTGGTGGATTGGGGAGCAATTTGCAATGCACGTTTTAAATTCGTGTTTTTGATCCAACTTTGAGGTCCATGGCGATGTTAATTTTTAAAAACTACCTAATGACAGATATTTTCGTTTTTCCTGAAATTTTGTTATTACCCATATAAATCACAAGTGCTCTTCTTTCGTCTCTTCGGTTGCGCTGGATGCAAACCACATTCGCAAGTTTGTGGCCACTTGTTGGGCGAAAGAAGGACAAAGTAGGTCATGTACATGTAATATTCATAGAAATTGCTTTGTGTTTTGTCTGACTTCAACCAATAGCCAAACCCTTAGGTTTCCTAAGAGGTCATTCATCTCCCTATAAAGCCACAAACAGCTCTCCATCGGTCATCTCAGACTTACGACAAGTAATCAATCAAACATGACTGGTCGCGGTAAAGGAGGTAAAGGTTTAGGAAAAGGAGGCGCCAAGCGTCACCGAAAGATCCTTCGGGACAACATCCAAGGCATCACCAAGCCAGCCATCCGTCGTCTTGCTCGCCGTGGCGGTGTCAAGCGAATCTCTGGCCTCATCTACGAGGAGACTCGTGGTGTTCTCAAAGTTTTCCTTGAGAACGTGATCCGTGATGCTGTGACGTACACCGAGCACGCCAAGCGAAAGACTGTGACAGCCATGGATGTGGTGTACGCTCTCAAACGCCAGGGACGCACGCTGTACGGATTTGGCGGGTAGATCTAGCCTGTCAACACAAACAAACGGCTCCTTTAGGAGCCACCAAATATCACAAAAGTCCTAACCAATGTTACCTAACCAATGTTAAAAAAGCTTTCCTGTAAGATTGTAAAATGTTAGTCTTTGAACTTAAAGATGAAATCGAGTTAATTATGGTCTGAAATTTTTAAGTGAAATTGAGGTTTCACTCACATTCTCTGAAATGGTTAGTTCTCCGATTTCTCTTCAAATATTTTGTTATTGTGGAACTACGGATGCGAAGTGCTAAAGCTTTTCGCGTATTTATTCAATAACTCTTCTTAAGCTGACAGATTTTTCCAATGCCCTTACAGACCGCAAAACAACAGACAAGTTCAACGCAAGCTCGTTTCTCGCCCATTACCCCGGGTTTAAATGATCACCGGTCAAAAACGCAAACGCTGTCCTCAGTTGACTATACTGTTGTGAGGTTTGACGAAGAGCTAACGACGAAGGGCTAACGCTCGAAACGTCAGCTAATCGAATCCCTGTACGGTGGTCAATTTACATTATCAACTCCGTTGATAAACCAAATTTTCGTGTTTCACTCCCCCACCAACGCAGCACCACAGTTTCTTTAGAAACTAATCCATCTTACACTTCAAGTTTACAAGCTCTGATCGTCCACTTCTAGTACCCCGCTTTGTCCATAAGACAAGTAAATGGGATTCAGTCAACCTGAACTAACGCTAATTTACTTCGCCCGCCAAACTGATTTACACATCAAAAAGCAAAAAAGGCGCCGAAAAAAAGGCGCCGAATTGAAAATTTGCATAGCTCTTTAGCAAACGCTGTCCTCAGTTGACTATACTGTTGTGAGTGTTGAACATAAATGATTCTAAACCACTCGAAAATCATTGAAAAGTGTTTAAGATTGTCACGGTATTGAAGACAGGGATAAGTTGCCAGCTCTTTGCTCTTTCTGACGCTACGAGGGTCGCTTTATCCACAAGTTATTGATATCAAGGGCTACTAATAAACTGAAAGGGTTGAGGAAAATAAAGTCCATTGCATTCTTTACAATTCTGAGGAACAAGAAAGTTCTGACTTGGGGACAAAATGCATCATGAAAACGGACTTTTTGATTAAGGGAAGCTTAGTCTTATAGTTTTACAGTAAGCGCCACATTGAATCTTGTGTATTGAACGTAGTTTATGCCTGATAACTGCTAAAATGTTTGTACTTATGATTTGGTTGATCATGGCTTTTGTAACATTTGGTGGCTCCTAAAGGAGCCGTTGGTTTTGTATTTGAAAGCTTGATGCTTAAGCTTTCGCCTTCTTCTCGGTCTTCTTGGGCAGCAGTACAGCCTGGATGTTGGGTAGAACACCTCCCTGAGCGATGGTGACACCGGCGAGTAGTTTGTTCAACTCCTCGTCATTGCGCACAGCCAGCTGAAGGTGACGGGGATGATTCTTGTCTTCTTGTTGTCACGAGCAGCGTTGCCAGCCAACTCGAGGATCTCAGCGCTCAAATACTCGAGCACAGCAGCTAAGTACACTGGAGCACCAGCGCCAACACGCTCACCATAGTTGCCTTTGCGAAGAAGACGGTGGATACGACCGACTGGAAATTGAAGCCCTGCTCGGGATGAGCGGCTCTTGGCTTTAGTACCCTTTGCCTTTCCTTTACCGCGACCTGACATGTTGAATATTTCAAAGTTATCGTCTTCGAAAGAAGTGGAAGATAGAAAAAAAATTGGCGGTCTGCAGTCTTTATAGATCGCTTTCTTGCAATGAGGATCGGAAAGCTCCAATCAGAAATTTTGCTGACAACTTATTTGAATTTGAAAAGAGGTGACCCTTGGATCTAATTGAATACAACCATTGTGTGGGAAAATGACCTGCAAACATATTTGACCTCTGTGTTGGTATTGTATAAAAATTATTTGCACGCTAAAAAGACCAATCAGCTATCGAGGACTTCGATCCGTATGATAATCGATCTTCTCGTTGTTTTAGTATAAATACAAGATGACTCGAGTTGTAAGGTATTCCAAATCCATTCTGATCTACAGACATGGCACCCAAAGTAGCAGGAAAGAAAGGCGAGAAGAGAGCCGGCAAAGCAAAGGCCGCAGCTGAAGGAAAGAAGAAGAGGAGGGGAAAAAGAAAGGAAAGCTATGCTATCTACATCTACAAAGTGTTGAAGCAAGTTCACCCTGACACTGGTATCTCCAGCAAAGCTATGGGCATCATGAACTCCTTCGTCAACGACATCTTCGAGCGCATCGCCACCGAAGCTTCCCGCCTTGCGCACTACAACAAGAAATCAACCATCAGCTCCCGCGAAATCCAGACCGGCATCAGGCTGCTTCTGCCCGGTGAACTGGCCAAACACGCCGTCAGTGAAGGGACCAAGGCTGTGACCAAGTACACCAGCAGCAAGTAGACTCGTTGAGTTTACCGCCAAAAACCAACGGCTCTTTTAGGAGCCACCAAATGTTGCAAAAGCAATGACCAATGTAATATTCTTTAACGCAGGCTAGCTGCTTAATTTCGCTGCCAATCAAACACTGAGTCAACCAAATATATACAAACCTTTACTAAGCATCAGCTATGAGGATAAACCCGGAAAAGAATAATAATACAGCAATTCAAATGCTATATTGATCGGGAGCAGTCACTCTGTCCGTTTTTTTCTTCGCTCGTGAGATTCAGTGCGCGCTAAAGAAATGGGGAAAACAAAAAGACAATTCACAGTTTATTGAAACGAGCGCATAGTCAATTTAACTACGCACAGTCATTTAGCAACCTTTATTATATCTCTCACTTGGTACGCGCGCCATTATTGGTCAATTTTGTGGACCGTATTTTACAGTACGGCCTGCTTGACTTCAACTAGTTTTCTTTCCCGCGCGCCGGATTAACCTCAGAGATATAATAAATATCTTACCATAATCTCGTTTTCTCGGTCCGTACTGTAGGTTACAGATTATTTCCCATTAATTTATAAAAAAAACTCGGTCCGTAACTTAGTACGGACCTCGAACTCGGTTAGTAAGAAGTATGTATGCATGATCTTTCCCGCATTCAGTTGAAATTGGAACTGAGAGAAAGTAGGAACGACTGGCTTTAATACCTCTCGAAGCTTCTCTAGTTTACCGCAGGCTCGCCAGGCGTCGTGTCGAGGAGTGCACTGTGTGGACTGGTCACATGAAAGTACTCCATAACGCCAACTTGTTTACCCAAATTCCTACTTCTCACAGAGGGTGGTGGTACGTAAGCTTCATTGGAGACGCATCTCATTTACGAAAATATGGTTTTATCAACTATAAATTGGCCACCTTAAAGAGATTCAAAAGCTGACGTTTCTGGTATCTCCACACCCACGCAATTCTGCTCGCCCAATAAAATGTAACATGCAACTAAAATTGCACCCAGGATTTAAAGATTTAACTTGGGGACTCAAGGATTCAATGTAAAACTTTTCTTGCCAGGAGCTAAGACATATTCTGCGGGTTCGTCATGTTAGCGGGTGTTTTGGTAGCAATACCCTGAAGAGAATTTTATTTGACCACGGCCCTAAAATTCCATTCAGTCCAGTCCATTCGAGCATTCTTGACTCTCTGAAAATATCTGTGCAGATAAGACACAATATGTCCGGGAAATTTGACAAGAATAGCAACAGTGACTTGGTCTCTTGATTCCCTGAAAATGTTTTGAAGATTTAAAAACTTAACTAATATTATACATTGTACATACTTAATTATCCTCTCCCCATCGGGGCTTTTCAGCGATAATTTACAACACTGGCCGGGGGACTTTACCAGACTGCTTGTGAAGTTCACATTTCAGTAAAATGAAGTAACTAATGAGTGCCCCCTAATTCATACATTGCAAGCAGTTTGTGTTTCATGTGGTTTATATTACAGTCAAAAATGAATAACAATGGTAAACGCTTGACTTGAATACCAGCAATACTTTTTCGTCTTATATGCCTAAACCATCAAGATAAACCTTTTGGGGACCAAAAATCCAGAAAACCATACATGACACCGAATCACGAAGCAGTGCTAAAAAATTAATTGCTGTTAGAATTCGCGGATGGAGCTGCAAATCACTGAAAGCACGGAAAACTGCTAGTTGCGAAGTGTCAAAGCTCTCCGGCTTGCCTGGACCGCTAGCCGCTAAAACATATATTAAAACCTTTCCAAAAAATCAAAGTTGAAGCTAAAATTCAAAGGGTGGGATTATAGAAATTATCTGACGGTTTTAACTTAGATTGGTCATTGCTTTCATGAATGTGTTGGCTCCTAAAGGAGCCGTTTGTTTTGTGATGTATCGAATCCGCTTATGCTCGTTCTCCGCGGATTCGGCGGGCCAGCTGAATGTCCTTGGGCATGATGGTGACGCGCTTGGCGTGGATGGCGCACAAGTTGGTGTCTTCAAACAGACCAACAAGGTAAGCCTCGCTAGCTTCTTGAAGAGCCATCACAGCGGAGCTCTGGAAACGCAAATCAGTCTTGAAATCCTGAGCGATTTCTCGCACAAGACGCTGGAAAGGCAGCTTGCGGATCAACAGCTCGGTTGATTTCTGATAACGACGGATCTCACGAAGAGCCACTGTTCCAGGCCTGTAACGATGAGGTTTCTTGACTCCACCGGTAGCAGGCGCGCTCTTACGAGCTGCCTTTGTGGCGAGCTGTTTGCGTGGAGCTTTTCCACCTGTTGATTTACGAGCAGTTTGCTTTGTACGAGCCATTTCAAATATCACGAAAATAGAACAACGAGAATCTTCCGCTATGCTCATTAAAAGCACACAAGCCGTTTTATATCCTGGCGGGCTTAACACTGATTGGTGGGTTTTGCAGCGGTTTCATTGGCTGTCAAATTTGTCACATCCACTTTATATTCATATTTTTGATCCAACAGAAATTTGAGGTCAATGGCGATGTTAATCAAAACTACTAACTGACTTAACATTCGTAAATGGAAGATATCTTAGTTTTTCCTTTTATTGTTTGGTTCTTATTCGTATTTATCACAAACGTCCCCTCTTTGTCTCTTTGGTTGGGTTAGATGCAAAGAAGAACAAAGTGAGTAATGTAATATTCATAAAAATTGCTTTGTGTTTTGTCTGACTTAAACCAATAGCCAAATCCTTAGGTTTCCTAAGAGGTCATTCATCTCCCTGTAAAGCCACAAACAGAGCTCCATCGGTCATCTCAGATTTACGACGAGTAACTGATCAAGCAAACATGACTGGTCGCGGTAAAGGAGGTAAAGGTTTAGGAAAAGGAGGCGCCAAGCGTCACCGAAAGATCCTTCGGGACAACATCCAAGGCATCACCAAGCCAGCCATCCGTCGTCTTGCTCGCCGTGGCGGTGTCAAGCGAATCTCTGGCCTCATCTACGAGGAGACTCGTGGTGTTCTCAAAGTTTTCCTTGAGAACGTGATCCGTGATGCTGTGACGTACACCGAGCACGCCAAGCGAAAGACTGTGACATCCATGGATGTGGTGTACGCTCTCAAACGCCAGGGTCGTACTCTGTACGGATTTGGCGGTTAGACGTCGCTGCCAACACCAACAAACGGCTCCTTTAGGAGCCACCAAATCTCACGAAAGTCATAGCCAGTAAAAGCTTTCCTGTAAGATTGTATAAAGTAATAGTCGTTGACCATTTTCAAAAATGAAATCAAGTACACTGTGAACTTGACATTTCAAGTGAAACTGGACAAGATGAGGCTTCACTCGTACGTTCTCTGAAATAGCCACTTCTCCGATTTCTCTTCAAATATATATTATTTTGGAACGAATAGCGGAGAGTTTTTCACGTAGTTAACCAACTATGACTCACTGAGTCTTTTTAAGTTGACAGATTATTCCGCTACCCTTATCGACCTCATTGAAGCGGCAGACAAAGTTCTTCGACTGAAACCGCGTTTCCTACTCGTATTAAACGCCTAGTTTTCATGAGCACCAGTATAAAATCAGGCCTGCGTTCCTCGAGTTTTCAAGCTCTGAAAATGTCCTTCTAGTGCTTCGCCCACAAGCAAGTAAATAAAAATTCAGTTAGTCTTTTTAATATGGTTCAGCCGCCAATATGATTTACACATCAATGCCAGCGCAGAAAAAGCGCCGAATTGAATACTGATTTGCACAGCTCTTTAATAAACCGCAAAAAGGAACAGATCTGCAGTCGCTTTTCTTCTCAGTGACTCTACGAGCTGCTTTATCCACAACTTGGTTATTGATATCAAACGCTACTTATAAAGTAGAAGGGTTGAGGAAAATAAAGTCAATTGAATTCTTTAACTTCTGAGGAACAACAGCTTCGAGGGACAAAATGCATCACGAAAATGGAATTTTTGATAAAAGGTATACTTTGAAAGTGAGTGCCACCTAAACTATTTGGCTTATAAATGCCTGGAAATGCTAAAATGTTTCTACTTATGATTTGATTCATCATGACTTTTGTAGCATTGGGTGGCTCCTAAAGGAGTCGTTGGAGCCATACTCCTTAAAAGCCACATAAATTTTTTTCCGGTTTTACAACGTGCACAACGTGGGGTGTATGAATCAACTTTGTTGAAACCACAAGACAGGCTTTCGCGTCATACTTGGTTCTATGATGCCGATTTGGTTCAATGCGCTTGGGTTTCATTACAATTTTACCTGATGTTTTTGCAACTGTATTTAACCGAGCCGCTGTGTTTTCTTTTCTTTTCAGTTTTGGTTCGAAGATTGGAACCTTTTTTCTTTGATTTTCACTATGAATCACGCTGATAGTAAGTGAAAAATTGACCTTTTCGAATAGGAAATTTCACTGAATGTGTACGAAGTTCATTACCTACCGGCGACAAATTTTTATTCTTCTTACTGTCAATAGGGAATCCTTATCAGATATATGGCGAAATTGCCACCACCACTTCGGTGCTAACGGTACTTCGAACGCGATGCTCGATAAATTAGCTACAACGAAAGGTTTCTCAAGAGTCGCTTGGCAGGGCCGAAACATACGTATGTCAGGCTGCCACGAAAATATGATTTGAAATATCCTTTCCAGTTTACAAATCTTTATGTTTAGCTTTAATTTATCTTGTAAGCTCTGAACGTCCTCTTCTAGTGCTTTGTCAATAAGACAAACAAATGGAAATTCAGTCAACCTTTACTTACGCCACTTTCCTCAGTTGGCTATGCTGTTGTGTGCTATGATTCGTAGAAAAACCACTCTAAATCACTGTAAGTGTTTAAGGTTGTCAGGGTATTGAAGAATCGAAAGGGGTATGTCTGCCAGCTCTTTACTCTTTCTGACGCTACGATGGCCGCTTTATTCGCAACTTATTGATATCAAGAGCTACTAATAAACCAGAAGGGTTGAGGAAAATAAAGACGACTGAATTGTTTACAATTTTGAGGAAAAAGAAATTCTGACTGAGGGACAAAGTGCGTCATGAAAGTGGATTTTTTGATGAAAGGTATATTTTGAAAGTAAGTGCCACCTAAAATCTGCATGGAACGTAATTTGTACCTGGGAACCGTGCTAAAATGTTTGTGCTTATAATTTGATTGATCATGGCTTTTGTAACATTTGGTGGCTCCGTTGATGGTGAATGAAAGCTTTCGGTTTATTCTTTGTCTTCTTGGGCAGCAGTACAGCCTGGATACTTCACAACTTAATGTGATCAAGTAAAGCTGAAGCCACTCAAAAGGCGCTAAGGCCACAAGGTAGCGGGCATAACCCCTTAAATCTACCAAAGTAAAGATTGAGCCCAAGCATTAGCAGCCATGGCTGCTAATGCTAATGCTGCTAATGCTTGGGCTCAATCTTTACTTTGGTAGATTTAAGGGGTTATGCCCGCTACCTTGTGGCCTTAGCGCCTTTTGAGTGGCTTCAGCTTACTTGATCACATTAAGTTGTGAAGTATCCTTGTCACTCCAGCCACATCCCACAAGCTTTACGTTTTCAGTACAGCCTGGATGTTGGGTAGAACACCTCCCTGTGCGATGGTGACACCGGCGAGCAGTTTGTTCAACTCCTCGTCATTGCGCACAGCCAGCTGAAGGTGACGGGGGATGATTCTTGTTGTCTTGTTGTCACGAGCAGCGTTGCCAGCCAACTCGAGGATCTCAGCGCTCAAATACTCGAGCACAGCAGCTAAAGTACAGTGAGCGCTGGCGCCAACACGCTCACCATAGTTGCCTTAGCGAAGAAGACGGTGGATACGACCGACATGGCGGCTCTTGGCTTTTGTGCCCTTTGCCTTTCCTTTACCGCGACCAGACATGTTGAACTTTTTTGTATGTAATAAAAACAACTCTTTATTTACAAATAAAATCGTAATACATCCATAAGGCGTAGTACAAATAGACATAAAACAACGTCAACACGCGAAACTGAAGGAAAGCCCGGATGAAACTCACAATGCGCGAAGTAAAGCAGAAAACAAATTACTCGCAAGGCACCAAAATAAAGAGTTCAATGTCCAACTTGAGTGAAAAAGTTTAGAACACAACAAATTATAAAGTTCACTTCTTCTTAGGAGGCTGTTTGTTTTTCTTCTGTTCAAGTCTCCGTCCAATCAAATTCATTAAATGAATATGACAACCAGAAGATCCAATGCCACGAAGTTCCTCAGGAATCTGAGTCAGAAGGAATTCTGTAACAACAAGAGTTTCCTGAAGAAGGGGTATCGTAGGGGCAACTTTGGAAAATTCACAGAGCCTATAGCTAGGACACGGTGACGGCACAACTGACGGAGCGACGACGGGTTCAGGCACCTCAGAAGGCGGATCAACGTAAACAGAAGGAGACGGTGGACAGTTTCCTGAAGAGCAGGTATCGTAGGAGCCAGTTTGGAAAATTCATGGAGCCTAGGAGACGAATCCATAGATCGAGAAGTCACTGGATTAGCCGCAGGCGGAGGAACAATTGACGGAGCAACGGCGGGCTCAGGCACCGCAGAAAACTGATCAACGGGTTCATACACCGCGGAAGGCTGATCGACGGAAAAAACATCAGGGCGACGCGGGGGAGGAGGAGGTGCTGCCTGAGCGACAACCTCCTCATCCCCAGAGGCCATCTCTTACTCAACAGGGAATACTTCACCTGGGGAAGGGATGAAATCCGGTCTTTTATCAGGGACATCTTCAGGAATGGAATACAAAAGTAAAATTGGGCGGTCTGCAGTCTTTATAGATCGTTTGTATGCAAAGAGGATCGAAAAGCACCAATCAAAATTTTGTTGACAACTTCAATTTGAAAAGAGGTGACTAAATAAATAGAGTCATTGTTTGGGAAAATGACCTTTAAACATATTTGACCTCTGTGTCGGTATTGTATAAAAATTATTTGCACGCTTAAGTGGCCAATCAGCAATCGAGGATTTCGATTCTTATGATAATCTATCTTCATCTTCGAGCGCATCGCCACCGAAGCTTCCCGCCTTGCGCACTACAACAAGAAATCAACCATCAGCTCCCGCGAGATCCAGACCGCCATCAGGCTGCTTCTGCCCGGTGAACTGGCCAAACACGACGTCAGTGAAGGAACCAAGGCTGTGACCAAATACACCAGCAGTAAATAAACTTGAGTTTACCGCCAAAACCCAGCGGCTCCTTCAGGAACCACTAAATGTTCTAAAAGCAATGGCCAATAAATAAACTAAAGTCTAATTATAGAATTAAAGAAACGGGTAAAACGCGCTACTCATTAAATTTTCCCGTTTCATTCGCTTGTTGCGAGGCAAACAACGCAAACAGATATAGTGTTGTACTCTTTCGAAAACCAGATAAAATTTTGATTCCCGCATCAACACGGTTTTAGTACCGGCACAAAATGGTGACGCGATTCGAGGACCACACAAAGGAGAACTCAAGAGGTATATTTACCGTATTTATATTTAACAGATAAAGAGAAGATTTTGCCAACTAACATATCAGGCCTCCGTCCCAGGCATTTTGGGTTTTCACAATTCAAAATGGCGGCCACTCGAGCATTGTCAAAACGCGCTAAGTCTCGCGCGTCACGTAACGAGACAAAGAACGGCTGTGTAGGAAACTACGCGCATCATAGCCTGCTAGCCTGCGAGCAAGCTCTCAATTGGCGAAAGCAATAGAAAACATCGACCTAGACGACATTTAGTGACCAGCGGTTTCAGTGAAAACGTGGGTTTGATGTGGGGTGCTCATTTTCGCCGGCTCAGAAACGTAGTTTCGGTAGACGTTATATGTTTTTCCTCAATTTGGGACTCACGAGAGATTGGCGGCGAGCGAAGTGAGCCGCGAGACGATTGGGGCGGAGCGCGTCAAATAGATTATAAAAATTTCTGTAAATGTTGTAACGTCGCAAGCTAACGCCCAACTTTCATTTCAAATTATGTCACAAAATGAAAGCCTTCGTACTGATTTTCAGCAAACGTCTTCACATACAGTTTCGCGCGCCGAGAATTCATCCGTCTCTGTACAATTTGTAAGTGTGCTGTACGACATCCTGTTAAATGTAATTTTAAGGTGGTACCGGAGGAAAGTATGACTATTTCCGATCGGCTTGATTTTTTTATTGCTCAAACATGAGGTTAAAATTAGCCTGCATGACAAAATGCAGGTTGAAAGAACAAAAATCTTACGAGATATTAGAGTCAAAGTTTAGTTTCTAAGGCCGATTACGACATCATACTGCGCTGGAAACAGACGTGTATTGTTATGGAACTCCCCACGGACGGTCTCATTGACAGCTTGACGAAATATAACCATGTTATCTGACACGAAACGCTCTCTTCAACATGGCAGCAGAACGTGCGGTAGACCAGCTAAACGTGGCATTCAGAGAAAGCGGGTATGAGAATTTCCTTGCTTTATTAAAGCGGCTTTTGTGTTGGTTATATGTTTTTGGTTGAATTGATTGCAAGGTTGGCCTTTGCATTAGTTTTTCAGGCAGTCCTCCCGGTCTGGCCAGACTTCTGAGGCATTTTGAAAAAAAAAAAAAAAAAACAAGAAGAGGCGGAAGAGGAGGCGGTATTCTCGGCATCCTTTGGGTAGGTTCTGTGAAAGACACTTTCATACGTTGATTGTTAACTGAGGAAGAAATCCCTTTAAGCCGCAGCTGCACGAGCAAATGTTTGCTTGCGATGGTGATGAGATTTTTTCTGGAAATTGTTGTGTCGCCGGCACGCGTTGGTGGCTACACGTATAACAAAGTCTGCGATTGTCGCGAAAAGTTCAACTCATTGAATTTCTCGCCATTTTGTTTCTGCGATTTTTTAACTGTTGCCATCGCAGCACTTGCGCGAGGGTGGCTACACGTGCGAGTTTTTGCTTAACTCTGTCTTACAATCGGTTATTCACAATCGATTATTACAATTGGGGATCCACGTGGCGTAATTGCTCGATGAGCTTTCAGTTTTATCTAACAATGTGCTGTCCAACAACTCCTTTCGCTAAATACTTCGACAGCATGGGTGCAAGTTCACAGGTGTTTTCCTTTTGCCCCTTGTTCGGTTTAGTTTGTTTGCATTTGTCTTTTCAATTTATACCAGTTGAATTGACGTACCATCGTTCATCGTCTTCGACTCCGTTTTGTTTTATCTACGGACTGTTGTAATTCAATTTTGCCTTTGTTTTTCTTTTAGTTTGGAAATAAGGTTGGCGAGGGCATTTCCGAGGCAAAAGCGTCCCCACTTATGTCTATCCCGACTACCTGAATGCTATTCGGGAAAGACTAATTGGGGACTTGCGGACTACCCGAACCCAGAAACAGTGTCGGTAAGTTTCACAAGCCTACGTTAAAGTAAGCTTCTTGATGTTTTCTGGCAGCTAACAAAAGTTTAACGTTCTTTGTCACTTGATTCTCGATTGTTTGAGAAAATAACTTTCCAAGTTTGTGTAGTTCAGAAAATATCCACACACACCCCACAGAGGGTCATTGGAAATTCTTTTTTTTGGGGGGGGGGGGGGGGGCTTTAAGGCCAAAAAAAACCTGCAGTGGGGGTGAATGAATAATTTCTGGAACAACTCATTACTGTACAAGTCTTGATATAACTTGTTGTATTCATTTTACATTTTAGGTATACAAGGTCACACTTCAAGACCTTCAAAGTGCCAAATGGCCAGGAGACAAGAAATAATCAAAAGCCTCAAATGAATATTGTTAAGAAAATAATGTCACAGATTTTAACTAGTCAAGTAAAGATTTTTATTACCTATGCTAAAAAGTCAAATTGTCAAATAATTAATAACAAATATAAAAGAAAAATACCCTATTTGATTGAAAACTTAACGCAAAAATTACACTTTTTTCTTGTTTTTCACCATTCGGGAAAACACATATGACAAATACTATAATTTATAAAGAAATGTAAATCTGATAGAGTATTACTGATTCCCCTCAGAACTCCCTGCCAAGATCACAAAACAATCCAATAAAAGACTTCTGAAGAGTATGCGTGCTTTTTCTTTCAAACGCAACCTTAAAAAAATTGACATCTAGTCAGAGCATTTGCAAGGTTATAAACACGTTTCTTGTATAACTGTCCCTAAATCCTTTGCAACGTGGCACCAAGAACCTTTGGCCAGCCTCAAAGAATGCCTCGTCCAACACTACATCTTGGGTATTTTAGGCACGCTCTTTTAGCATCTTGTATGGCTGTAAGACTACGAGGATTAAAATATAAGTACGTTTTACTTTTCTCGGGAAGTCCTATTAGAGAAACTCTGATAGCTTGCTGCTTAAAGAACATATTGCAACTGAAGTTCGACCAAATTGGATCCATGACGAGCTTGCTATGGGACGCTTGACCCACCTCCGTGAAAAAGGCCTCAAGAGAGTTTTCACCCAAGTGGACTTTTTGCTTGAAATACATAGATTATTGAAACAAATAAATAAATGATTTATTGAGATGTCTTCTCATTACAACAACATGTTAGTTTTTTTTTTAAATCCAAAATATTATCTAACATAACATAAATATTACAAAACTATCTAATTAAACTGACTTACATAGGTATTGAAAAAGCTGATGAAAGTGTGCGAGTGCCATTATAAGATTGCTTTCTCGTTGTATTTGAGCGTTTCAGGCTGGCCAGACCAGCTATTTCGTGAATGCCGATGTATCAATTTGGGGTATTGGTAATTTCTTCCAGTACCTCCCAAAATTGTCCATTCCACTTTAGAATTAGCCAGTAACGGGAAAATGGAACTAGCCCTTCAAGCGTCAAGCGCGGGAACGTGCGCACGTACGATTGTTTGGTTCAACGCGCTTGGGTTTCATTACAATTTTACAGCTGGTTTATTTATTTAATTTATTTATTTATAACAACATAAAAGAAGTATAAATGCAAATAGGCGCCAACAGGGAAGAACTTAATCTTCATAGAAAAGTTGATCCCCAGACCCAAAGCACAAAAATGCTTTGGACGGCTGTTATTTTTTTTTTCTTTCCAGTTTTGTTAAAAAGATTTTATGTTTTGAACTATGAAGTACGCTGATTATAAGGTTAAAGATGACCTTTTCGAAAAGGCTTTTGACCGCTTTTTCTTTTCTTTCCAGTGTTGTGACTTTCATTGGGATCTTTGACCTTTGATTTTCATCTGTGAATCACGTTGATCCTAAGTGGAAAGTTGACCTTTGCCTTGGTGAAACAGATTTTTACAATGTAAATAACGCTCAGGTTTCGATGATGGATCCTTTTGTAAACAGGTTAACGATCCGAATCACTTCCTGCTTCAATCAGGTCGTCGATGACAATCAAGTTGCGTATGTTGATATCCAAATAGGAATCATTGTCTAGAGAAGGCGGAATCCCCTTGACAAATTCGATTGTCGGTATCTCAATAACTGGGTGTAAGCGGATGTCCGATATGTTGCCTACAACAAAAGATCTCTCACCAGTTGCTTGGCAGGGACGGAACATACGTCTGTCAGACTTGCCGCGAAAATATGAATTGAAACATCCAAATGTTTCTGTTTGGTTTTAATTTATCTTATAAATCCTTACGTTTAAAACTATAACTAGCAGTATAAATATTTTAAGTTAGGAATAATGTTTTTCAAGAGCCCAATCAGAGGGAGGTTAGCTTTTGTAAGAAAAATAAAGGGCCCTGGAAAAGAACGAGGAATTCCTTGCGGGGAAATTATTCATTTTAATTCTATGATACTGTGACCATTCGAATGGAGGTTGCCGAGCACTACTTCAGTGGTATTCTATGTCACTGGAATAGTTGGTTCTACTGCCGTTTTCGGCGGGTAGACGACCCGAGCGGGGGTGGGGAGGGGGTACTCCCTATAATGGCCTATATCGGGAGGCTCCGCCCGAAAGGGGTACCTTTTCCGTCAAAAATGGTATATAAAAGGGTAAGGGGTCGGACCTCGGGGCGGAGATATTGAGCTGTAAAGCCAAAACCAAAGTAAACGATTTGGCCAATCACAGGAGATGCAAACAGCGGAAAGAACCAATCAGAATCCGAAGGCAACATATGAAGCCGGCGTCAAGCGCGTGCAAGCAGATTACAAAGTGTTTTGCTAACCAATCACAAGGCGAAGTAAAGCAAACGACAATTACTTTGGACACAATTGACAAATACTATTTTCTCCGCTGATTTGGATTCTTGTTTTGCTGTTTAACAACTTATTTGTGATGGAAAATTAGACTGGTTTGATAACACGGAAATTTAACTAAGTTATCCTTGAGGAAATATGTCTTGTAGCTCCTCACTGGAGTCGTATTCGTGCGAGTTCAGGTCATGATAAGCGTTATTGCCCACTAGTTGACTTTGGCTGAGCGCTTTTCTCACTCTTGCTTCCATTCTTTTGCGTCTTATGCAGTAGACGGACATCATCGCCCCCACAAGGATAACTGCGATCACTACTGGAATTATAACAGTGGCGGGAGAAGGGGAGGAGTGGGTACCAGTCTGCTTCCCGTGAACTGGTGTAGAAAAGAAAAGGGGATCAGTAAATTGTAATGGGTGAAACTGAACATAATTTATCATTTAATTAGCGCAGTTTGCAACCGAGCTTCGCCAAAAATCAGCGATTACTCTAATCGGTGAAAATGAACAATAACAAAACAATGAACCAATTAAAAAGTCGAAGAAAATACATGTAATTGGCTTCAAGTGTTGGCAATAAGTTTACGTTTTGCTAGAAGTTTACTATTAGTCTCGCAACCAGATCCCCACGGTCAGGAAGCATAATAAAGAGTGAGATCTAGGCACTAGATTGGGTGCTTTGACCTCTGATTGGTCAAAAAGTGACGGAAATTTTTTTTCTCCAATCACATAGCAAAACCAAATAGAAGCGAAGTTACTTAAATCCAATTAATTGAATAGCTTAGTTAAAACCTGCTCTGCAAACGAGGTTTTTCTATAACCAAATAACTTACGTGTCTTGGTTTCAACTTGTACGGTTGGTGACGTAGAAACATTCAGCGACTGATTTGCTAAGAACAAGACATTAACAGCGTTAATACAAAATAAAGTAATGCATTTTTCATTTAATTAACGAACACGGCAGCTTTGAGAACTAATTATCTCCTTATCTTGTAATTGTGATGGAAATTTACAGACAATCGTCATTATGCATAGTGTTGCTAAGTTAGCCTATTAGAGGCCATTTCCGAATTACCTTTGGCCTCTTTTTCAAAGCGAGTCCTGGTGCTCATCTTTTTATATGAAAATTAGTTTCCATTCACATGCAAATTAAACTCATTTTCATATGAATGGAAACTAATTTTCATATGAAAAGATGAGCACCAGGCCTCGCTTTGAAAAAGAGGCCAAAGGTAGTTCGGAAATGGCCCATTCAGTGTCGTAAAACAAAACAAAAGTGATTACTCTGACTAATCACATCAGGCCGAAACAGTGCATTGAGCCAATCAGAATACAAAGCAATTACATGCAGCCGGCGCAAAGCGCGGGAAATCTACCGCTTTTATTTGGAAGTCATATAGATTCTACATGAGCCAATCAGGGTGAGTATGACCGGGCAACTCTGGGCAGGTCCATTGTTTTTATTGTACTAGAGCGACGCTCATTAGTATGGAGGAACCATTTTACTAGCTAGCTAGACACTTCATTAGTATGCGGGAAATCCAAATTAGTATGCGGGAAATCCAAGGAAATCCAAGGGAAATCCAAAATCCGGCTAATTTTGCTGAAGCCCTACTACTAAAGATCTCTCACGAGTTGCTTGGCAGGGACGGAACATACGTGTGTCAGACTTGCCGCGAAAATATGAATTGAAACATCCAAATGTTTCTGTTTGGTTTTAATTTATCTTATAATCCTTACGTTTAAAACTATAGCAAGCAGTATAAATATTTTAAGTTAGGAATAATGTTTTCAAGAGCCCAATCAGAGGGAGGTTAGCTTTTGTAAGAAAAAATAAAGGGCCCTGGAAAAGAACGAGGAATCCTTGCGGGGAAATTATTCATTTTAATTCTATGAATGATACTGTGACCATTCAAATGGAGGTTGCCGAGCACTACTTCAGTGGTATTCTACGTCACTGGAATAGTTGGTTCTACTGCCGTTTTCGGCGGGGTAGACGACCGAGCGGGGTGGGGGAGGGGGCTACTCCCTATAAGGGCCTATATCGGGAGGCTCCGCCCGAAAGGAGGGTACCTTTTCCGTCAAAAATGGTATATAAAAGGGTAAGGGGTCGGACCTCGGGGCGGAGCCTCCCGTATGAATTTTTTTAGTACCCCCCCCCCCCCCCCCCCCAATGGGGTAGAGAATGCTTGTCAAATGAGATATGGAGCTGTAAAGCCAAAACCAAAGTAAACGATTTGGCAAATCACAGGAGATGTAAACAGCGGAAAAACCAATCAGAATCCGAAGGCAACCTATGAGCCGGCGTCAAGCGCGGGAAAATGCGTGCAAGCAGATTACAAAGTGTTTTGCTAACCAACAAAGGCGAAGTAAAGCAAACGACAATTACTTTGGACACAATTGACAAATACTATTTTCTCCGCTGATTTGGATTCTTGTTTTGTTGTTTACAACTTATTTGTGATGAAAATTAGACTGGTTTGATAACACGGAAATTTAACTAAGTTATCCTTGAGGAAATATGTCTTGTAGCTCCTCACTGGAGTCGTATTCGTGCGAGTTCAGGTCATGATAAGCGTTATTGCCCACTAGTTGACTTTGGCTGAGCGCTTTTCTCACTCTTGCTTCCATTCTTTTGCGTCTTATGCAGTAAACGGACATCATCGCCCCCACAAGGATAACTGCGATCACTACTGGAATTATAACAGTGGCGAGAGAAAGGGGAGGAGTGGGTACCAGTCTGCTTCCGTGAACTGCTGTAGAAAAGAAAGGGATCAGTAAATTGTAATGTGTGAAACTGACAGAATTTATCATTTAATTAGCGCAGTTTGCAACCGAGCTCCGCCAAAATCAGCGATTACTCTAATCGGTGAAATGAACAATAACAAAACAATGAACCAATTAAAAAAGTCGAAGAAATACATGTAATTGGCTTCAAGTGTTGGCAATAAGTTTACTTTTTGCCATAAGGTCACTATTAGTCTCGCAACCAGATCCACGGTCAGGAAGCATAATAAAGAGTGAGATCTAGGCACTAGATTGGGTGCTTGGACCTCTGATTGGTCAAAAAGTGACGGAAATTTTTTTCTCCAATCACATAGCAAACCACAATAGAAGCGAAGTTACTTAAATCCAATTAATTGAATAGCTTAGTTAAACCTGCTCTGCAAACGAGGTTTTCTATAACCAAATAACTTACGTGTCTTGGTTTCAACTTGTACGGTTGGTGACGTAGAAACATTCAGCGACTGATTTGCTAAGAACAAGACATTAACAGCGTTAATACAAAATAAAGTAATGCATTTTTCATTTAATTAACGAACACGGCAGCTTTGAGAACTAATTATCTCCTTATCTTGTAATTGTGATGGAAATTTACAGACAATCGTCATTATGCATAGTGTTGCTATGTTAACCTATTAGAGGCCTTCCGAATTACCTTTGGCCTCTTTTTCAAAGCGAGTCCTGGTGCTCATCTTTTTATATGAAAATTAGTTTCCATTCACATGCAAATTAAACTCATTTCATATGAATGGAAACTAATTTTCATATGAAAAGATGAGCCCAGGCCTCGCTTTGAAAAAGAGGCAAAGGTAGTTCGGAAATGGCCATTCAGTGTCGTAAAACAAAACAAAAGTGATTACTCTGACTAATCACATCAGGCCGAAACAGTGCATTGAGCCAATCAGAATACAAAGCAATTACATGCAGCCGGCGCAAAGCGCGGAAAATGCGCGCGTGTAAGTCACGATTGGTTTGGGTTTTGCTTCTCATTGGTTGAGAAAGAGGCACGAGTTTTGCTGGCCAATCACAGAGCGAAGCAATGCAAACCAAAGCGAACGCAATAAGTAAATTGCGTTTGCTAAAAACCACTTAAAGTGGAAAACTTTCATAGCTTGTTGACTAATGATTGTGCACTGATTTGTTCGATAAAACTACAAGGTAATAACGTATAAAGATTGATAAATAATGATCCATCGAAGTACAAGAGCTGGGAAGTGGTGCCAGCCACCTTAAACTTCGAAGGCCGAAGAAAGTGGTTGATGCGTGCGTTTGGAATCGCGTTTTTCGTTAGTTTGAACGTCCGATGGTCTTTTGCGCCGCAGGCCTGTAATCGTCCAAGCTTAAGGAATTGAAGCTCCTTACCTGGTCTGGTTGTGGGGCTAGGTGTTGTTGTTCCAGCTAGAGTTATCGGTTGGTGGGCACTTCAGATTCATGAACGCTAACAAAAGAAGATAGTCCCATTTTAGTATAAATTTTTGGCAGCAGACTTTCAAAACAATAGTCCTTGTCTTTACTGAAACTTTGTGGATGAAAAATTGCGACCAAGCCCAACGAAACTTTTGTGGTCCCGGAGAGGGTGGCTCAGACAGAAAGAGGTGAGATAAAGGAATCACCTGGCTTAACTACCCCACTTTCTAAAACTAGGGGGTTTAAGCAAAGACTACAGCAACGCTAACGGAAACGTTTTATTTTAATCACGTTTTTTTAATCACATGTGTTATAACTATTTTGCAGCTCAGTATTCTAACGCGTTCAACTTGTATAAAAGCGGTGAGCGAACCATCTCGGAACTAAATTGGTAGGAAGGACGTTAAAGTTAAGACCTGATAATGAAGAAGTTAGTCGCCATTTGTCACGTACTCAAGAAACTTTGAATCTGATTTTAGGTTAACCGCTGAACCAGTTAGTTCAGTTGTAAAGAACGGACTACCGTTAAACGCATCCTTGTTGTTCGTGCTCTCGTTGTCGTACCGTACGTATTCCTTTGACGTAAGAGCACCTCCTACTTGCTGACAATCTGAGCTGTTATACGTCATGAGATAAAAAGGGATCGTGACAGGCAAGGAAATAGGCGCCATCCTGTCTCCGTCCGTTCTACAGCAGTAGAATAATTTGGTATCTTCGTTGTATATACCGTCCGGAAGCGTCCCTCCATTTGGTTTTGGTTTTTGGTATTCTCGTCATCGAAGAATATGTATCCTTCGGTAAGCCCCTTGGGACATTTGCCTTTCTTGTAAATGCAATATTGACCTGAAATAAGGTTTAAAACACGTTTTTGTCGTCTGATCACTTGTTTCGTGACTCTTGAATGCGAAGGCAGTTTCTGGTGAAGTTTACTGACCTGGAATGAGGAGGTATGTGATATATTGCGGGGAACGTGATAACTTTCTGATTTATATCAAGGTATGATGATTATGCTGTAGTTTGAGTCTTCGAATGAAATCCTGAAAGTGTGACAATTCTGATAAAACCACTGTCCAGTACTTTGACGTTTTGGCAGATGGACAATCTAATTTACGTTGTAAAATAAAAGAGACGTCACTGACTAGGGATTTAAAACCTGCCCTGAATGATAACGTTGGCAGTGAAAACTTCTGGCTTTATTAAATATGGCCAAATATTCTTGTTTATATTTGTAGTTAATTTTTAACCTCTGTGCCAGTGATTCGCTCTAAAGTTTAAATTTTGCCCACATTTTTCAAACTGCCACTTCTGAAGATGTATTCTGTAACATGAAACGTCAAGTTAAGTGAATTCAAGTTCTTAAACACGGACACTGCCTATATAAGGAACGTTGGACTGGGCAAGCCGTCAGTCATTTCATTCTTGATGTCGACCCGTCAACATCAGGGGCGCCAAATTCAAATTTGTTAGTACGAGAAATTCAAAATTTATTGCATTCGGATAAAATGAAAGTTAAACTTCAGGTTTTCCAACGCTAGTGACCAGAATTGAGTAACTTCGACTGAGAATGATGGACACACACCCCATTATATATCCTTCTTCTACATTACTGGCTTCCCTTCTTCTTTCTCACTGGGTCCGCCATATAGGTGGTTTGCAGCCAATCTCTGGAGACACAGATAACAATGGTGAAACGAGAAAATGCCGGAGGACGAACAAAAGGAGCTAATGAGAGATCTATTGTTTACGATTTCCAACATGGCGGCGATGACGTACGTGAAAACCACGTATTGAATAAAGTCGTTCAAGCAGAAACTGCGTGACAAAGAGGGGAGGAGCTGTCCCTTTTATAGGCAGTGTCCTTGTTTAAACCATGCACGGCTCGTGTCAGTGTCATCGTTATAACCGCAAATTCTTTTCTTTTCCCCTGTTATTTTCTACCGGTTTTTAATTCTGAGTTTTAAGGCTGTGGATAGAACTGCGTAAATACGACTACCGGTCACAGCCTCAGCACTTTAAACTGGTTTCCTGTGGTTCTATCCCTTTCTCTTTGCTTAGTGAAGGGGAGGGTGAGTGTGTGTGTGTGTATGTGTTGGGAGGGGGGGGGGGAGGGGGGATCAAAGGGGTGGAAAGAACGACCCCGGCCGATTTCCCGACCTTAGTCTACAATTACCTTTAGGCCATTCCTTTGATCCCTTGTTCTCTTTGACGATGCAAAAACTTCTGTTCAAGTCGTTTTTCATGACTACGGCGTCCAGGTGAAAACTACTGGACTGATAATTGTTGGGTTTTGTGTCTTCTGTGTCCTGAAACCTCCAACCCAGTGACCACGTAATGTTCTCTGAGCGAGGACATCCGATTCTGGCACGAGGAAGTCCAAATGTCCCGGATGGCCACTCGGGCACCGAAGAAGGTATCTCTAGAACGTTAAGAATTCAAAGCGTCATTGGGAACCTTGTTCTTGGTATTAAAATGGGGCCTTCTGTTGGGCTGTTCTGGTTTTAGGAGTAAGAAAACGCGTGGAATGTTGTTTTCCAGAGGAACACCTTTCCGGCTGAGAAAGGAATATTCTTGGCGAAAGTGAGCCGAAACCAGCGCACAAAATAGTCTGAGCCGAGTGTCAAACTTGACTTCCGGTGCCCGAGTCACAAGCACTGTGACCTGTGCACGATTTTCCCGTAAAATCTTTACCAAAAGAACACGTATATTTCGCTTAACGTAATCAAGTCTGGGCTACTATAATAGTGTGGTCACTAGTTATCTGTAGTGTTTTCCCTTACCTTGACTTGTAGTAACAGTAAAGATACCACGAAAACCTTTGGATCTTTTCATCAAAGATCCAGAGGACGTTGACTGAAAAACCATATTAAGAAGATTCCATGGTCCCGATGATGGGCTGTAACCATGAGGGTTGGGTGGCTTAGATTTCCCAATGCTCCCTAAACTTGCCCCACTGTCCCACCCTGCTTGAATTTCGATGGTATCCCCTTCTTCTACGTCTACGTCAAGAAAAGTTATATGCGCTGTGTTTTTCTCCGGGGCTATAAATCGCCATGTGCATCTCTGCGCTATTGGATACCCGACTTCTTCAAAATAGTTTGGAGAAGTGAATTCTATCCGCTGTTCGCTATTTTCCAAGCTGTACGTGAAATCACAACCTAAGAAAGAAAAGAGAATATAACATACGTTTATATACAGAATCAAAGGCTTGCTTTCACAGGGAACGTGAGTTACGCGAAACACGAAAGCTCGGCCTACCTTAGTCAATGCGTACATAGAAGCAATTCGTTTTATCTTGCTTATTTTTTCCCCATGTTTATTTTTCTTTTTTATTTGGTTTCTTCTTTGCTTGTACTCTGTCTATATCGTATCATTCTCTAAATAATGCGCAAAAAAAATAATAAAATAAAATAAAAAAATGACCAGGGGTCCGTTTTTCGAAGCTCCCGGTAATTACCGGGCCCGTTATGCTGTTTTGTTTTCCATTCTAGATGGGAGTTTCAAAAGTTGTGAAAATCATACAGTAAAGTTATCAGCTAAAGAAACAAAATGGACTTCATTAGAGGTCAGAACGCACCCTACTTTTCTTGAGATTTTGATTTCAAAATATGGTTTCGGGCCCGTTAAGTTACCGGGAGCTTCGCGAAACGAGCCCCAGCTCCAAGTTGGCTTGTTAGCTCAGTTGGTAGACCACTGCATCGGCAATCGCACAGGTCGTGGGTTCGAAGCATGATTTTTTTTTTTTCAGGCCTTATTTTCACTTAAGTAGTGCTCATAACCGTGATGATCATTCACATATTCACTACTTACTTTGATAATAACAATAAACCAACTTGTGATTCGCTATTCCTGCGCCGTAAGGATAACTTCCATTCTGTCTGTCTTTATTGCCACTGTCCTCATTTTCGAACCGTATATACTCCTCTGTAGCGATAGCGCCCTCAACGCGTTGACAACCCGACGTGTTGAACGCCTTGAGGTAAAAAGGACTTATCATGGGAGGGGGACGGGAGTTAGTTTGTCACCATCTCCTCTGCAGCAGTAGTAAATCAAGGTATCCTTGTCGTATACGCCATCAGGAAGTGTCCCTCCTTTTTTATTGATGTTTTTGTGGTTTTCGTCGTCCCAGAAGACGTACCCTTCGTCGAATCCTTGCGGACAGTTTCCTTTCTTTAATATGCAGTAGTGGCCTGGATGAAGAATGGCATATTTAACAACTGTCTTCCTGCGAAATCGCGCGGAAGATCGCCAAGCTTGCTAAAATCAGTTGATATTCCATAAGATTGACCAGGATACATGCAATAGAATTGTTATTAAGCTATTCAACACATTTATTACAAAACACAGTTTAAGTTTACTAAGGTTATTGCATAAAAGCTGGAAAATCCGCCATTCTTCTTCTTGACACACGAAATATCGAAATACGTATATCGAAAAAGGTATATCGCACTGAGGGCATCTCTTGTTTACGAACGACAAATATCGAGTCCACCATGACCATATAAGTACAGTGTCACAATGTGTTGAATAATAAGACATGACATTCTATCGCAGAAGTATCACTTGGCATTTTGATTTATCCATGCATATACGTGCGGACAAAAGGTAGCGTTTTTTTTTATCCCGGTTACGTTTACTCGAAAGTAGCCTTAACGCCATACTTGCACTTAATTGTTTTGTCTCATTAAATTTATTTGTCGCTTATATCACTTACCAGGTGGCCAAGAGGTCGTTTCTTTGTTCTTGACCTTCATACAGAACGTCCTGTTAATGTCAGTTCCTACCACTGCATCCAGATGAAAACTCGCCGATTTTCCGTTACCAGGGCGGTTATCTTCCGTGTCCTCAAAGCGCCATCCTGTGGTCCACTTAGTCTCCGCAGACACAGGACAACCAGTCTTTGCCTTAGGCAACCCATAAGTCCCTCCGGGCCATGACACTTCAGCTGGAAAAAAAAGTGATGAAAAAAGGGGAAGGCGATGTGTTTATTCAGCCATTCAGGCAGACAGGGAGTATCAGGGAGTATTCACTCATTCAGTCACGTACGCCTGCACTCACCAGGAGCCCATTACCAGGAGCGTACAACTGTTCTACATTACTGTCACGGCGTTTTCACAGACCAATTTATTTTTAGATTGCATTTCCTGCCAGAATCAGACTCCCGCAGGAGTCCAATGACCAATCGCAAGTCGCTGCACGTGCCAGATGTATCTGCACGTACAGAACCTTTGTTTACGCTCATTAAAACTATTGTTTTGTGGCGCTCTCGTTGTCGTTGCCGTCCTTGTTGCCCTTTTTCGCGGGAAAAGATAGTCTAAAAATAGATCGGTCTGTAAAAATGCCGTGACATAGGCTTAGTATGGGACTTGTACGCTCCTAGTAATGGGCTCCTGACTCACTCACTCCTTCGTTCGTTCCTTCGGTGGGTCCGTGGGTCCGTCGGTCCATGCGTCCGTACGTCCGTCTGTGCGTCGTTCATTAACCGGTCATGCAGAACGACTAACCAGAAAACGTTCATTCGTTCGTTGGTTGGATCGTTTGTAGTTTTTTAAAAAGGTGGCAGTACATATGTATACAAAAAGCCAATGTGTCTGGACTGAATGGGAGTTGAACCCGTGACGTTTTACATTTTTCACAGCTGCGCAATTTACCTAGACAACTGCGATACTTTAATAAATTTTTCCCCCGCAGTTCGATTCCAGTATGCGGCATTCTTAAACATTCACGATCACTTTGGCACTTTCTTCCTAGACAGATTGTTATGAATTGGCAAAATGACCAGCTTTTGGGTTTTTTGATAGCTCAGTTGGAAGAGCGCTGTGCCGGTATTAATAATGGTAATAAGACCGAGTGTAGTCCAATTCGGTCTGTAATCGTACAGTCTCCAGCAGGAGCGCCTTTCTCCAGTCATCACGAGTATGATTACAGACCGAATTGGACGACACGTAGCCTGGTACCAGGCTCCGCAGTGGGAGTAAGCAGCGAAAAGAAGGAACGTGGCGCTGCCCCTTCCTCTCCTCCAGTCCCCCGCTCGCCACGTTCCTTCTTTTCCCCTCTGATCCGAGGCTAGACGACACAGAGTCGAGAATCGAGAAAGAAATAAGAGAAAACATTTTTCGGGAGAAAAGACAACAGTTTTCACTGAGAGATCCCGGCCGTAAAATAGAACTTCTGAAAGTGCAACTGTCCTCTTGCAGCGCGCAAGTTGGCGCGTATACTGTCCAATTACTTAGGCACGACTCGTACACTGTCTCATTAATTCTATTACCTGTCCTATAAATTGCGTAGTACACAACTCCGAAAAATTTTCTATGTATTTAAGTTTTCATTTCCTCATTTTAATATGTGATATCCGTTTGTTCGTTTATTCTCTTCCACAAATAGTTAACCTAATTGTACTGTCGTCGGACTTGTCCGACCTTTTTAGCATCCTGTATTGTGTCTTCACTTAAAGGATTAAAAAATATTTATGTATGTACAAATTGCCGATGCGAAACAATTACATAAACCGTAGGCCCCGTCTCACAACTCTTCATAATTGATTCTGTGGGACGTAAAAGAACTCACACACTGTTCGAAAAGAGTAGGGGACGTAGTTCCCGGTGTGATGGTCTATCTCTCATCTGATGGTTAAATGCTCGGAGATATTAGCTGCACAAGCTACTCTACAATCCGAAGGTAAATAAGTAATGTATGTATGTATGACGAGAGGTTATTAGAATTTGCATCTACGCACTTTAGACTTGAACGATTCATGACTGCACCTTTTACACGTGTTCTGGGAGTTGAAAATATCTTGGAAAAAAACTTAAGGCAGCCATTAAACGCTCAACAAATGCTTTCATATGGGGTTGTGTCCAGCTACTTTTTCTCTCAGTTAGATGAACTGATCGTGTTTGAAAAAAACATCGCCGCACACAACATATCTTTCGCTCAAGAACCATAAAACCGTATTGAAATGCCGTTCGTGAGCCCCGGGGGATACTCCCTTATATGGGCTATATAGGTATGAGAGGCCCCAAAGGCTATGGTTTTTTTTAGCCATTTTGGCCTGAAATAGGGTAAATTATTGACCATTTTGGTCTGAAATAGGGAATGAATTGGGTTTGTTTTCTTAGAAGAAGCTACTTCTTCATCTTTAGTGATAAGACCATTGAAAAGCCCTTCTGTTTTCTATTTTAGTTATGTTTTACGCCCAATGTGTACGTGAAATAGGTCTGAAATAGGGTAGGGAATATCGCAGAGTTTGGTATGAAATAGGGTATGGTTTCAGGAAGTGGGCCACACACCCCCACCCAATTTTTTCTGGAAGTATCCCCCCGGGTTGTCAGGTACATGAATCTGGACATCTGTTTTTGTCCAAGTTGTTTTTAGATATTCTTCTTTAAACGGAAGTGCTGTTGCTATAAAGAAAGTGTTAATAGGCGTGCTAATATACATGTAGGCATATATCGCAGTTCCTGTCACAAATATATATGCACAGATGGCTAGATGACTGAATGACTACTGAAAATATTGATTGGAGTTGTATGTATAAAAGACGATTTTATAAAACGTCTCATTGTTTTTAAACACGGACGATCATTTTTGGAATTATCTTGTCGTGACGGACAATGCAGATAAGGTCCAATATACAAAAATAACGTAGTTAAAAACACGCTACAATTTAAATAATTTTGAGTCTGATAAGGACTCATTCGTACGCAATGGGTGACGGTCAATTCGTGGAGCAATAAACATAACCGCCTAACATATCGCAGAGAAATTTCGCAGTAATACAGCGCTCCTTTAGGCACAAAAATTTGACTTTTGATTACGTTCTCGACAGCCGTAAACATATAGCTTCTTTAAAATGTCATAAAAACTAATAATCGACGTTACTTGACGTCTTACTTTATTTGAGCTGAGCTTAGTTACGAAGCGTGATAAAATACAAGTGTCACGTTTATGAATGCATGAAGAAACCAGGAATATTGTTGACTTTATGGCCGTGTTTGCAAATAAGGCATTATTTTCTTGAGAACTTTGATTTAGACAGTAAAAAGCAGCTAAAAATTCGCCTAGTATCTGCCATTGTATATGTCTGAATCGTGGTGATGGACGTAAACTGAATTTTGATATTTATGTAAACTTGCTTACCTTCAAGGGATTTTCCAAATAAGCAGAGAGACAATTCCACACTTAGCAAGAGTGTGACTACTTGCGCCATAGTATTCAGGAGCAGCGTGGCTATCAGAACGTAAACAAACACAGTTGAAGACTTGAGGGTTTCTCGCCGATTCTCGCCGCCATTGCCTATATAGTTCCTACTTTCTCCCAGGCCCTCACGATCAATTTTTCGCCCTAGCCAGAAAGAGAGAGAGGCTAGGAACCAGGCAATCAACCGCTGCCAGTTGCCAGGTAGACTGATGCAATCTGCCAATCTGCCAGGCCCTCGGCTGGAAGTTGGATCAGCCGGCTTGATGTTGATGTATGTCTTGCACTATATTGTCCTAAACGGACAGAATTCCCAGAAATATGCGATCAAGATACGGTAGCCTGGAGACTTCCTGTTCACGTGACAGTCCGGCTTAACCGAAATTCTCTCGGTTTTTCCATTCAAATGGAAAGCGCCCAATATTCCGAAGTAATCGGCTTTCTCCGTTGGATTTAAAGGTAGTTGACACCAGTCTCCAGCTCTTTTCCAGCCTGTATGCTTTGAAGGATCGAAACTATCATCCTTTATCAGTCGACACCATGACAGTTGAATAAAATAATTGCCCAATCATTTGTGAACATGCTATGCAATTTTTTCTTGACATAAGTCACCATAAAATTAAATTTTTAAAAATTAATGGGGCTCTGAACTCAAACGCATTTTCGTAAATTAAAAAAAAAATTTTTTTAGGGTAAGGGTTTCAGGAAGCGGGCCGCACACCCACACCCACTTTTTCTGGGAGTAACCCCGGGGTTTTACCACCAAAGTACCAGTTTTCAGCACCAGAACTTCCGCACAGCCTGCTGTCGATGATTATTCGTATGTGGAGAGAACACTGGGAACGAGGTTGCAAGCCGACCACTCGTGCTGAGAGTTGGACAGCAGAGGTGGTCACAGCCAGAGCTCATTTAGACTGTGAGTAGTCTCTAATTTCGGCGATGGATTTATGAACAATAATATACAACATGATAGAAATGCATGAAATCCCAAATGGAAACTCGAAAAAATCCAGGTTCCAGATGGGATTTGAACCCACACGATCCTCCGCGATCAAGACGGACGCTCTAACGGACACTTATGAGTGTGCTAATCACATTACAACAACAACAACAACAACAACAATACTTTATTTCAACCCATAATTACTACAAGATAAAATAATAATAATAATAATAATAATAACAATAATAATAATAATAATAATAATAATGATAATACGGCAGATGATAGGGGTGCTGGCTGCCCGAAATTTTATTTGGCTGTGTGACCGCGTGATGCGGTTCCAGTCAAAGCCCACATTTCACCCTTGCTCACCATAGAGTCTCCAGTAGCTCAGTGGTTACCACACTCGTATGAGTGTCCGTTAGAGCGTCCGTCTAGATCGCGGAGGGTCGTGGTTTCAAATCCCATCTGGAACTCGGATTTTTTTCGAGTTTCCATTTGGGGTTTCATGCATTTCTATCATGTTGTATTTATTATTTCACTCACTTTGGATTGTGAAGCGGGAGAAATAAACTCGCAAAACGAGGGGAGCGCCGAAAATTAGAGTGAGTTTCTCCCGCCCCACAATCCATCGCCGAAATTAGAGACTACTCGCAGTCCAGGGTTCATTACTTCCCACAGGATCAATTATATAAAGTTGTGAGACGGGGCCTACAGTTTATCGTCCTTACTCCGCGGGAAGATAGGAAAGTCTAACCATTTGCAGATGTCATTACAAATAAGGTAGCACTTTCTCCTCAATTATTTAAAGACCCTGAGTGTTGGTTGTCCTGGGAAGTACTGGAAATTGGTGTTAGCCAGTTCATATCTTATGCTGGGGTGTGAAAGTCTGCTTTAAGATCAATTGACAGCGCTTTTCTGGTGTAAAAAGGGGCAACCAACGAGCCAAATCAACCACTTCAAAAGCTGAGGAAAGGCATCTTTAAGTTCCTTATGGTGTTCGAAGTCTGTTCAAAGGGATGTTTTCATTACCTAGAAGAAGTTCATCTGTTCGGATTCCCTAGCTGAAATCAGTGCCCGAAAATTTTGGGGAGCAAAATCTTCCTTTGAGAATATGCAAGCTGAAATGAACTTTCCACGAACTCTCTAGGGAACTATTTTCTTTTCGAAAATGCTAGCTGACGTTTTTGACTGCCAAAAACATCAAATAAGACCCGAAAACCTCAATCTGAATCGTTTGTGATTTAAATCTTTTCCTCTTGAAAACGAAGGTATTTGAAAACGGTGTTTCTTTGACCGGCTCAAGTATCCATTTTCATGTAGTTCGCTTTCCACTGATAAACGATTGAAAACAATTGAAAAAGTGATTTTACTGCGATCCTAGCGTGTTGTTACGTCCTTGCTTTTGGTCACCTTCAGTTACATGGCGTCCTCACGAATGCGAGAGATCTCTTTTTTTCAAAACTCTTCACTTTAGGTAGAGTTTTTTCTAAGCTTCGTTTTTGGGGCATTTTCCGCTCGTCGGCGTATTGAATAAAAGTCTAGTCGAATTAAAAAAATATACCCGTTTTCATCTAAAAACGATTAAAAACAGAGACGAGTGGTCGGGATCCCCAAGACATTAACATCCGGGACTTACAAAATTCGTCTTCAGCGATCCTCAGCTACAGGAAACCAGCTACAGACAGTTGCGAAAATGCGAGGCTGTTGTCATGGAGAATTTTTAAAAGCTGAAAATGCACAAATTCAAAAGAAGCCTTACCACGACTTGAAAATGGGACATGGTTGTACAACTCACTTCGTGAAATCATGGCAGATGAGCCTACTTGAACATTTTGGGGAGGAGTGCGCTCAAATTAGCTCACCAAAAATCTAAAGATGTGGGAATCCATGAAACTTTTAACAAAGCTGAGAGACATTAGACAAGTAGAGTCAAAGTTTCAAGAAACTTTTCAATGGCAGTGTTAAGACCAGATAATGAGACGTAGAGACTCGTTTGCCGGCATATTCTCAAGCCATGGCTCAAAAAATTTAACTGTCGAGGCTGAAGGACTTTTGACGGACAATGAAGACAACAACAGAGTTTCTCCAACAAATGAGTCTTATCAGATTCGTCCATCTTGTCTTATCGATAACGACGATTCTTCGAGTAGCTGGTTTATTTTAGCAGACTCTGATCCCGAAGATATCAACTGCGATGAAAACTGTGATGAATCAAGAAACCAGAATAACAACTCGGCTCACAGAAAACTCAGCGATCTCTTTGCGCGAGTTGTAAAGCCGAAGATTCAGGCAAGTCGAAGTAGACTTAGATGCGTTGTGAAGGAAAGAGATAGCAAAATTTTGGGTGAAGTAGACCAGGTAAGTCAGGTAAGCTTAAAGTAATACATCGCTCACTTTTGTGCTTGTGTTAAATGATTTTAATTTTCTTTGAGGTACTTACTGCTTGAAAAAGCCTGCGTGTTTTTAGTTGTTTTCACACATCTTAGGATCAGCTTTCTGTGAGATGTTGAGTTGATTGTAAAGCTCCTTTCTGAGTTAATTGTTTGCAAAATGTTGCGGGAGAAAGTAAGTGATAGAATCGTATTTAGAGTCTAAATTTTGTCTAAAAGCTTGGTTAATGAAGAGAAAAGATTCCTTTCAAAGAGTATCTGATAAATTTCAAAAAGGTCTTATTTTGTATTTTCTCTTATTTTGTATTTTCTCAATTTTTCTTAATAAACTTGAAACTTGAACTTGAACTTGAGATATACTTTCTATCGGTGAATCAGAAAATAAATAAGGCTTAAGTCCTTAAGTTAAAGTTCAAAACAAGATTGATTTAAATGCAAAATAATGGATCTCCAAAATCAAAAAACGTCACTTCTTAAAATAGTTTTGAATTATATTGTGAAGTCAAATAAAAAAAATCAGATCAGAGTCCATTTCACTAAAGAGTGCTCTCCCGTGGAACACGATGACTATTAATTTAAGGGTATTAAAATAAGAAACTATAGTTAAAAGTCTTGAAAAATAGCATTTCTTATCATATTTCAACCACCACAACATTTCCGTAAATTTTGAAATGGACAAGAAATGGACAAAGGAATTTTGAATTCGTGCTCGACCCAGACTCAACAAGGCGCTGTCAATGATGGCCGTGAACAAACTGAGTTGTCGCTATTGTCGGTAAGGGCTTCCGTTCGCCATAAACCTGCCATGTTGTTGTCGATCATAGCGATTTTCGTACCCAAATGAGTTTTCTAAGGATTGACAACCTGTTTTTAGACTTCAGATAGAAAATGGGGCTTTTCGAGGACCATTTTTGGGTGCGTTTGTGCTTGGAAAGTTATATTTTCAGCCGCGTATTCGATCATGTTCTTTGACATCCGGAATGGTAGATTGTAACTTGTTATTTCTGTACTCTTTTTGCGGCTTTCAGGGAGAGAAAAATGCTGGCTTTGACGTGCTCTACCATAACATGAAATATGGTAACAATGCAAGCTGCAAGCTGGTTGAATTTGTGCGAGAAAGGTGAGGATTGCTTTCAAAACGTTGATTTAATTCGTGGATTTGCAAATGGAAGCGCTTTGGTTCTGATGAGCTTAATGTTTCGTGATAATCCACGTAAAACTTATCTTGATTTTCTTCCTTCCATCCTAGATCCGCCGTCGAGGAAGTCTACGCTAAATCACTCCTGAAATTAGCGAAATCCGCCACTTCTGTCACACAACTTGGGTGAGGAAATATCGATTCTAATCGTAAACGTTGCAGTAACAAAAATATCTGCGGGTTTCCAATAGTCGCACGTTCCATTTTGGAACCTTTAAATTCACGGCTACATGGCTCATAATTTCTAACTTTCGACTTGCTAATACACAGCTGTTATTTGCCGTTTCCCAGAGGTCATTTAAAGCTTAACCTTCTAATTTGTTTCTTGAATTGTATCATTCCTAAAACCAGAAGTGAATAAAATTTAAATATTTGGCAAAATAAATATAAACCCACCAAAATATCCCAAAGCTTACGAGAGTCTAATTTCCTTCGATGGTTAGCACGTACAGTGTATGCGGTTTAAAACTATATTTGTGAGTATCTTCCGCGTGAAATCGTGGGTTTCAAACCTTGGCGAATTGATATTTGGTATTTTTGTCGAACTGTATTGGTTTTGTTGGTTTTTTGCGGCTTTGTCTTGAATTTAACTTTCGGAATTTCTTTAGCTCCCAATAGATTTAACTTGGAAATGTTTTGTTTGAAATTCATTTCTTTGTTTCAATGGGCCAGTTGCACAACTGCGCGCAAACCCGGCTTAGGAGTTTGTTTTGAATAAAATAGGAAAATATTTTTTCTTTTTCTTTCTTAATTTTTTTTTTCGTAATCTAAGTTTCCTAGGAAGTTGGAAATTTTTGACAGATGCTCGGTTATCCATAACAAACATAGACATGTCCACGGCGATTATTGTTGTTTTGTTGCCACAGACATTCTCTAGTAAAGAAAACATAACTTTCCCTCCTGCAGCCTCCATATGTTGATTTAATGTTATAGTATCACTTCTAGCCCTATCACACAGAATCACCATTTTAAATCGTTTTAGCTAAGTTTTTTCAGAATCCAGCTAATGGAGCTGTCAATAATTTAATGAACGTACACAATGTCTGACAAACAACAAATGAATAACAATTAAAATTTGCGTGATTTCATTGAGACATGGTTTACATTAATTTCATGTTTGCCAAGGTTAGAGTTGTATTCTCCCCTTCTCTGCTATAGTAATTGAGGTAATTTTCCAACATGACTTTATTAAATGGTTGAAAGGAAATGTTCTTGGTTATCATGTTTGGGTTTTTGGGATGGGTTTTCTCCCCACAGATAAATTTATTATTAATAAGTAATGTCGTGTTCCAGCAACACTTAGTTTCTATAACTATGTCACACAGAAAATAAAGAAAAATATATTGTTGAGTACAAGATGTTGTAAAAGGAGAATCATTATTTCGGAGTTTTACAAACCTCTGGCCTTCACATAACTCTTAGGCGACATTATTTTCAAACATTGCATAATATGATAGCTGAACAAAACATATTATGCATTGTGTCACTATCTCAATTTTGATTGGCTAAAAACACGGCAGCAAATAGACTAATATCACACTTGTTGAGAACAATAGGTTTGCCTGTCCAGCCTCGTCCACAAGACGAGCAAACACAAAGGATCTTAATCCAATGGGAGCCAGAACTCATCCTGATAACGAGTCTGGACGGACAAAATCTATTGTTCATCAGAAATGTGATATCGGTCTATTAATGCTGGCACTGTTTACCTTATGTCATACTTACAGACAATAGTTTTTGCCCATGTAGAAGTGACATCATACCTACAGACAAAATATCGTGATTTGTCAGTGGCAAGCAGTTCAATTATTGGGCTGAGGCAAATAATTGGTCTGTGAGACACTGGCAAATCACAGTATTTTGCGAAAACCAAGTTCAATAGCAGTTTTATCATTCGATCACCAAGCTTATTTTTCATTATTATTTTCGGGAAGCATGAAATGATCTGCCATTTTTCACTGAATTTGAAGAGCATGGAAGCGTGGACACAACTACGCATGAGCAGAATATTAATTGCAGCAAAATCACAGTTGGATGGTACTGCACACGAGCAGACCATTATTTGTAGGAAGTTATTTGCAGGTCACGTGGTAGGCTCTGGGCCAATGAAAAGGAAGGGAAAAAAGTATTGAATGATAATAGGTTTTGTACATGCAGAAGTGGTCATTTTGCAGACAACAGTTTTACACACATGAGAAACACTTTTGGTTTGCTGAAGGTTTTACCAAAACAGGTCTGCATTCAGTCAATAGTTTAATTTTAAGTTCTTAACTATGTTTTAGAGTGGGTTTTTGTAAAATTTTGCTGGAAACATTTGGATTGTACCAAGTTTTAAGTTGCAAGCTTATGAATAAAGTTGGCATGACATCTTTAGTTTCTTGTACCTGCTCTTGCTTTTACAAACGCTAAACAATTTAATTCAGTTTTCGCATGATAGTGAGAATTATCATGGCCTTTGTTTGTGTTATCTGTCTCAGCCTTCAGCTTTGGCAGATAACACAAACCTTGGCAACATTTGATAATTCTCACTGTCATGCTCAACCTCATCCAAAAATTGAAGTGCTGAGATCATAACTGACCTATGTAGAATTTTAGGTCATTTTATGATTTTGCTCAGATTTGTCCGAATTTTTGCATGTGAACTACAATTTGATTGAAAGAAGATGTAATGCAATTTGCAAACCACCCTCGTGGAAGGTTGGTTTCTTTGTGTACGCAAGGAAAACGCATTTTTTATATACAAATATCTCTAAAACAGAAAAAAAAAATCAGTGAGAAAAATACCAGACAATGTTTTTCAATCAAATTGCAGTTCACATGCTAAACTTCATACAAATCCAAGCAAAATCAAAAAACTATTTAAAATTCAACATAGGTCAGTTATGCTCTCAGCCTTTCAATTGTTAATTATGTAGCTGAAAACATCACGTGAAAGGAACAAACCTAACAGTTGTGGAGTTTTCATAGGTGGCTAAGGTTACACTGTATTTCTGGAAAGCTTTACTTGTACCAGGACAATGGTATTTAGTTGACTGTGTGAAATTATTAATACCTGAAAATCCTTAGGGTACTATTTTATCAATAGCAGTTAAAAAAGTGGTAAAATGTTCTTTTAACTACCTCTATAGTGCAAGGAAATACTGATATCATTATCAATCATTATCGTTATCATTGGTAAATGCTTTAATTGGCTAAAATGGAATTTAAATCAACTCTTGAAATTCAATTGTATGATACAGTACATGCTAAGTATTACATTAAATTCTGATTCCTAATTGAGGTTTGACTGTCTACTCTTCTCACACCTTGATGGGTACCATGTTTCAGTGACCATGTACTTTTAATTTTGTTGAAAGAGCCCGGAGGGGGGGGGGGTTCTCGGGGGTTCTCGGGATTTCAAGTGACGGGGATGATTGAATGGAGCCAAAAGTCAAGACCCAAAAAAATCCCTAGGGCTTCCAGCAAAACCCAAAAAAATCCCTGGACCAAAACTTAACCCCCAAAAAATACCATGCCGATTTTGTGGCCCTTAAAAGTTCCAGAAAGGCGTAGTGCTATAACACAAAGAATACCCCCAAGGAATCCCTACTCAAATCAAGCTACCCAAAAAAAATACTTCCCAAATTTTCTTACCCAAAAAAATCCTTCGATCATCCCCGTCACTTGTTATCCTGAGTACCCCCCCCCCCCCCCCCTGGGAAGAGCCCCTGAAACTGATATAACTTCTATATTTTGCAGGACATTTGAGCCTCTTTGGGGAGTTTTACGCGTTGCAACAGAGAAGCTTGCAAGTGCACATATGCAAGTTGTGCAGAAATTTCAAGATCTTATCAAGGAGCTAAAAGAATATGGTGATAAACAAAAGGAAAGACATAAACAGGTGAGCTGATTCATGTGCATTTATTGGAATAGTGGTCACTGCCGTATTCAATTGCAAACCATTTCAAGGAAAGTCAATCCTGTTTGAAATACCACATTTCACATGTGCCAAATCTAATTCAGGAATTAAATACATGTGAAGTTTGACAGTTAAAACAATTTAAGTTGACAGATTTGAATAAATGCAACTTCTGCCACATCTTCAACTGAGCCAGTAGAATATTGGACATAACTTTGACAGTTGTTTTATTTGTTCAACTTCACATTCACCAAATCTAATGCACGAATTATGTTAAATTATGTTTTACCCACAGTTCTAAATTTGTCTAAACTTAATAAATCATGTTCATGAGTCAAATGTGACTCTTAAATTTAATGTCTAAAATCAACTGTCAAAATCAGTGACCCACATACAAATTAGTTTTGATTCGTCACATTTGTAGCCTTCTTCACAGCTGTTGTTTGTGTCGGTCCTATTCTCCCTCCCCACCAACTTCTGCTGAACCGAGCCTGACATTCCATTCCCATTGTCTGAGTATCCAATCAGGAGGGAGAATAGAACAGTCACAAACAACGGCTGCAAAGGAGGCTATGGGAGCTTAGCCACAGAAATGTAAAAGCCACGATGTGAGTGATCAGTTCTTGGAATGGAATGTCGGGCTCAGTTCAGCAGACGTTGGTGGGGAGGGAGAATAGGACTGACACAAACGACGACTGCGAAGGAGGCTAGCACATGTGAATGTGACATTTGAAATGGATTGGGATGGGCCCAGATCTATAGAGGTAGTCATATACCCAATTTCTATACAGGTACAGCCTGTACATGTAGGAAGGTGTGCGGATATCCTCTTGGATAACTGAATAATTGTTGAATTTGTACAATGGGTTTACATGGGGGAAAGGGATTGGGAGAGTGGAGTAGGATAGGGTAGAAGTGGGGTAAAGGTTCTGAGAAGTTTCTGCTTCTGTTGTCCTTTTGTGTATATCCCCTCAACATCAGTCCTTATGTGGCCGGGTGTTTTGTATCCATGGCATGATGCATATCCCTCTACACCTTGTTTAATTTTTAGTACTTAAGGATTCTCCATTTCCTGTAGTCCTCCCATCCTCCATATCTAGGGTTCTCTTTGCCTCATGGCTCTGTCTCTCTCATTTTCTTCAAGGTGGTTACTAAAGGTAACATGCTTGAACCCTCTGAACACAGTAAATGATATTTGTTTTTAATTCGTCTTGTCTCTGAAATATTTCCCTTTCAGGTGAAAGACGAGTTCAGTCCCACTGCAGAGATCGTACAAACCATCCAGACAATGACTGCTAACCTTGCCAAGGTACATGTTTTGTACTCATGAATAAAATAATGCTGAGCTTGTTGAGATGTAGTGCTTTATTTGTTAAACATGAAAGTTTAAAAGACCTTAACAGTGAATAGACATGCTTGTAGAGCCAGGCTGGCTTTAAATCTCTGTAAGAGAAGGTGCCTTGTTCAGACAGGACGCCATAATCAGGGTAAAGTCTGGGAAGAAAACAGTCAGGGAATTGTGCATCAAGTCAGGGAAATTTTAAATTTTACATCAAAGTCAGTGAAAAGTCAGGGAATTTTACTCAAGTAGCTAGTCACTAAGTTTGGGAAGGAGATTCCTTGTTGGTAAAGGTGATGTCATTTCAAAAACTTCCTAGAAAGGAATTTTTTCTTTCTATGGGTTCATTAGTGGCTTTATTGTACAAGGACTTGTCTTGGGTGGTCATTCAAAAGTCAATAAAATATCAGGGATTTTTTTTATCCCAATGAGTGGTGTGCTTGTTAGAGTACATGGGTGCCAGTAATCAGCTCCTGGCTTCTACTGAAATGTAAGCCTGCACTGGACTTTTCAAGGAGCATGATGTCTGTAGTTTGACTCCAGGGGCCCGTTTCTCGAAGCTCCCGGTAATTACCGGGCCCGTTAAGCTGTTTTGTTTTCCATTCCAGATGGGAGTTTCAAGAGTTTTGAAAATTATATAATAGTAAAGTTAATAGTCAGCTAAAGAAACAGAATGGACTTTTTTAGAGGTCAGAACACACCCTACTTTTCTTGAGATTTTGATTTCAAAATATGGTTTTGGGCCCGTTAAGTTACCAGGGCTTTCAAGAAATGGGCCCCAAGCCCAGTTATGTTGATACTGCCCGATGCTAATAGTAGTGATTCAGAAGCTTTTTGCATATTTAAGTCACACTTCCTGTTCCCTTGTTTTCCGGCCTAACTGTGCCTTTTCTATTCAAGGTATAATTGATGACAACTGGTTTTTTTTCTGTTACTTTTTTCTCAAGTCAAAGGAAACCTACTATGCACGATGTCAAGAACTGGATAAATTCAAGAAGGATGGCTCAAGTGCAAAGGAAATTGAAAAGGTAGAGATTATATGTTATGTTTATCGGTTTAGTGGTACATTGTACCATGAGAAGGGTCAGCTTTTTACAACAGATAACTTGTGACTTGAAGGTTGATTGCTCAATTCTTCTCTCTGGATCGTGTTGTTTCCTCAAATCTCCATGTTGTCTGACATTAGTCAGGTATTGATGCTGTGGTTCAAGTTTAGCCTTGGTTCAATTTTTATTTTCCTTTGGTTTGTACTCATTATCATACATTGCCATACACAAGAACAAAGGGAAATAAAAATTGAACCAAGGATAAAATTGAACCACACTATAGTACCAGTGGACCTGTGGGTAACCTGTGCTACTTGGTAGCTTGTGATGAACATGGCAAACTATGTTGAATTACTTAGCTTTCCTTTCAGAGTGGTTGTTAAGTCTTAAGTTATCAGTTTCTCAGTTTCAAGAAAGAAATTCAAAGAATAGGACTAACCTGGTGGCTAATTTATCATCCAGCCCCTCGAATTACACATAGACTCTACCTTATTAGTGAACCTTGATTTACTGGCAATGAAGTGCCAAGGGTCTAGGGAAATAAAATTGGTTCATTATGTCAAGGGTTTGTTATATCAACATTCTTTTCCATACATTTTAAAAGGTCAGGCTGAAGAATATTGTTTGTTACAACAATGACTTCATTTATATTTAGCGGTTCCACTGTACAAGAAAAACAGGGTTTCTTTCATGTGTTCAAGTTTTATCCAAAGGTGTTAACAAACTGTGTTTGTATGACAGGTTGAGGGGAATATTCAAAATGACATTGAATTAAAGATATCAATTTTTCCTCATTAAAATTAATATAACTTTTTCTAAAATTATGATTAAATTCCCATCTGTGTTTTTGACTTTGGCAGGCTGAGGCTAAAGTAAAGAAAGCAGGTATACTAACAATCCTTTGCTTGTTTTAAAGTGCTTAACGTAATTGATTAAAGTACCTGACTTTACTAAACTGTGATTGCATTGAAATCTGTCTTTTTAGCTGAAGAGTACAAAGGTCTAGTTGAGAAAAGGGAAATTATCAGAAATGCATTCCATGACAGAATGGTCGAAGCATCCAAGGTATAATGTTTATTTATTGCTACATTTCTTTTAGGTGAACTTGCATGGGTATTTTATAAAGAAAGGAAAATTTTAAAGTCTAACTTTAAGTTTATGAAAAGTTAGGGAAGCTTATTTTTGGACAACCAGTAGGCTTGCTAAACAGTTTCCTTTCTGGCAAAATTAATGCTGTTTCAAAAGGAACATTGATATCTTTGGGAAAATTTCTTGTTTTATTGACAAAGGATTTGTCATGGAGGGAGTATGTGGTTGATGAAAATTTCAGGGAAATTTCTTAGTGTAATTTATTGGCCTGTTGAGTAATGACCCTGACTTTTGAAGCAGTACTGTTGACTGTTCTCTATAATTAATGGGTGAATTTTCTTGGAATTGTGTAGAAATTCGAGAAGATTGATGAAGAACATCTGAAAGTAATCATTGGTTATCTAGAACAGTACATTGAGTCGCAGAAGACAGGGCAAGTTCTTGTGGAGGAGGTAACTGTGATTTGCATTTTATTCAGTGGTTGGTTATTATTTGGTCTTAAGATTTACTAATGGCAAATTTGGGGATAAAGTGACATAGCTAGTCAGAACCCCTGTCAAAATGTTTTGAAGTAGTGTAGTGAACTGCCAGTGACTCTTGCCTGCTAGAGAACTCACAGTGAAGTCCAAGTGTGAAGTAAGGGGCAAATAATTGACTATAGGTGGTCAATTCTCCAGCTGCCAGCACACTTTGACATGGCTGCTAGTGATTGAGAAATCTGACATTGGATTTGACAAATTGAAGGGGTGCGTGGAAAAAAGCCCTGAGTGACTTCTGATCAGCTGTTAGATTCTCATTCCAAATTGCCTTAGTTTTATTTAACACAAAGAGAGAACTCAAATGAAGAATGATCCTCGCAGTTGTGAACGCAATTTATCAAATTGCGAAAAGAAGCCTGAAAAAATTCAGGACTTCAACGGGGTTTGAACCAGTGACCTCGCAATTACCGGTGCGATGCTCTAACCAACTGAGCTATGAAGCCACTGACGTTGGGAGCAGGTCAATTCAACCTGCTCCCAACGTCAGTAGCTTCATAGCTCAGTTGGTTAGAGCATCGCACCGGTAATCGCGAGGTCACGGGTTCAAACCCTGTTGAAGTCCTGAATTTTTTTCAGGCTTCTTTTCGCAATTGCATAAATTACGTTCACAACTGCGAGGATCATTCTTCATTTGATTTCATTTCCGCAGTTCATATATGATTCATTTCATATATTATTCACACAAAGAGAGAATTTAATTTGACTGAACATTAAGAGTCACTTGGGGCTTTATTCCATGCCCCCTTCAATTGCTGTACACTGCATTCAATACAACATAGCAATGAATAATTATTAGCAAGGAATAACCGTGGTTTAGCCACAGTCCTTGTGACAAAATGTTTTAAATGACGTTTCCGTTGGCATTACCATAGCCAAAAACTCCCTAATATTTGGTTATGGCTGGATTGCTTTTAGTTAGGTATCTTTTCATGAATTTATTTTGTCTTGTCTTTATGGGTGAAACTCTTTCTACACCACAGGTTTACACGGAGTTCTTAGGTCAAGTGAAAGCTTTGACTATCCATCGTCTCTTGGATCAGTTTGTAAGAAGCAAAGGCACTGGAAAGGCTATACCAGGTGATAAGATGTGCTGAAATTTTCATTTCCTTAAAACTGTAACTGGTTTGAGCCCAGGAGACAGATCATATCAAGCGCAATTGTCTTGATGAGAAGGACTGTTTGTGGTGACATCGACTCCGTAAACAGTTCTTCTCAGGACATAAACTCACCTGAATCTTCATGCTTCACCAAGTTCTTGGGCATAGTTAGCTATACTTGACTAAGAAATTGAAGAGTTTGGTCAAAAACCATTACTAAGTGGACATGCATGTCGCCTTAGAACCCACTTTGATTTGTTTTGGATACAGAATGGTTGCCATACAGAAAATGTATTTCTGTGTTCATTTATAATCTTTACAAAAGCTTAAATTTTATCTCCAACAACATGCCTTTTTTCCTAAAATCTGAACTTAACTGGGAGGGGCCAGTGAGTGTGAAAACGTGCAGTACACCTTTGGAGGATAAAGATGGGAGAGTTCATATGTTAGAACATACGTTTGAACTTTTAGATTTAAATTAAAGACCCCCTGATTGCAGTTATGTTTGCACCCCAAGCTGATGTGCAGGGAAAAAAACTGAAGAAAGTGACCTTGTTGTATATTTGGGTAACTAGCAGCACCAACAGTCGTAAGATGAGTCAGGCTCTGCATTAATTAGTGCTCCAAGCACAAAATGGCATTGTGGAGGGCTCACATCTTGGTGCAGCAGTATTTCTGTGGCATTTTCAGTGCCCAGGTGTGGATGGCTCGTGACTGGGCTGCAGGGATTATCCAACAATGGAGTAGTCCATCTGGGCTGAGTCGTTTAAACCTGATTAACACTTTCTAGTCCTTTATTAACTCTGATCAAACCCTGCAGGTTGCCATGGTAATTAACCTGGATTAGCATTAAAGTGCACCTAAAGGCCATGTTACACGGGGCAATTTTTCTTGCAACTCGCAACGCAACAAACGTTGTGTTTCAAGTTGCGAGAAAAAATTCACGTGTAACACCCCATTTTGCAACTGCAATTGTTGCATTGCGAGTTGAGAGAAAAGTAGAACGACCCTCTACTTTTCGCAACGTTGCGAGACAAGTTGCTTGCGTGTGACATCCCTCTGCAACTCGCAACAACAAATTTTGTCAGAATGGGCCAATCAGAACTCATCTTTCGCTAGCGCGAGATTTCAAGATGGCGTCCGCCATCTTGTTTGTTATTGTACGCGTTGCAAGTTGCGAAAAATGTTGCCAACGTGTAACATACCCTCTGCAACTTGAAAGATTTTTTTATTCGTCATCGTTGCGTTGCGAGTTGCAAGAAAAATTGCCTCGTGTAACATGGCCTTAACACCAAAATATTTTTTTTGCTAAAATAAATCTTTGCACCTGTCACAATAACATTTCGCTTTATTTCCAGTTCTGGACATTTTTATGAGCTTCAAAACATGAAAAAAAATGACACATTATTTGGTACACAACTGAGTCAGAAGGGGTTGGGTCTTTTCTCAATTTGATGTCACAAACTGCTTTGCATACATGTTTACAAAGACTTAATGTGATGTAAATCAGTTTGTGATGTCAAATCGAGAATAGACCCAAGCCCCTTACTAGCTCTGTCATGGGACAGATAATGGCCAGATTTTGCAACTTTTACAGCCTATGAGAAGTTGAGATAACTAGTCAAGATTTGGTAAAAAAGGCACAATGCATTTCAGGCAGGTGCAAAGATTTATTTTAGCGAAAAAAATGTCTTGGTGTTAGCTGCACTTTAATCCAACAAGAGTTAAGACCCCAGGGTATCCAACACACCTGTCTGCCAAAAAATTGTCCTTGCTGAGCAAGGCAGCTGCAGGTGGGTAATTATTAACCATCATCTCATTACTCTTTTATAGATGTAATTACATTTGAAGAGTACACAGGTCAGGTGGAAGGCACTATCACAAACAACCACTCACCAAGCTTAAATGCTGCAAAGCACCCCTCAGGTGTGTATTCTCACTAACAGAATTTAACGTAACTGATTCCCCATTTACACCAAAGCTGTAACATATTTATGTGGGGAGGGGGTACTCATTTGCTATTTTTGCCCAGTGGGTAGGCGCTTATTTGGGCTTATTTGGTCATGGTTCCCAAATGTGTTTTGAAAGTCCAGATCTTTTGGAAAAGTCTTTGAAAACCTTGAAGTGAATGTTGGAAACGTCATTTTTGGGAAAAGTGTGTGTTAATTCTTTTGACCACTGCATCTTGGAGTATTATTATATGTGTCATCGGCATGTTTATTTAGTTGTGTCCAGGTTTGGCACATTTTTGCAGCATGCGTCAATGTATACTTTTGACATTGTATTGGGGTGAGTGTGCACTTAGCACCAATACAGTACATCACATCAGGCACCTCACATTATGAGATGGTATGCGCCATGACTGTCACATCCTTTGAACTGAATAATTCACACTTTATAACACAGTACAACTATTGTACTATGTGCTATAAAGTGTGATCCCATTTTCCCAACTGGTGCCTCTCCTCTTACAGGCAAAAATAAGTTTTGCATGAAATTTTTTCAAAACAACGTCTTGGCCAGAAGGTACTCAGACACATGGATACCCCTTTTGAGGAGATTTTCTTACAATTCCCTTAATTTTTTTTGTGGAAGATACCATGCACATATAAATATACCTTGTAGTTACATCGTTCAAAAATATAGTTAAATCCTGCAAATGGTGATTGGTTTAAAGCTCTTGTTAATCTCATGTAAACTTTCCTTGCTGGACTAAAGTCACTCTGACTGTAATAGGCCAGTTTCAAATTATTGTGGTAGAACAAAAGAACAGAGTTGAGGTTCGGGGGAAGTATTTGCATTTTCTTTGTCAAAAACAAAGGAAAATGGATCGGTCCACAGACTACCCTTACTTACCATGCTTTTGTAAGAGTGCTGATCACACACAAACTTGTTCATTCTTGTCCGATCAAGTTACATTGGTGTGGATTCTGCTCTCATCTGACAACCTTGTAACAACTACACTGCACTGTAATATTTTATCAATATAACAAAACTTGTAACATACAATTAAACAGGTCCCAACAGTTCTTCCTTTATTTTGCTTGCTGCCTTTGTTACTGTAATTTATGTTCTGCTGTCATTAGTTATTGTGGTTGTTTCACTAAATAAAGTTAATTTAAAAGAAATAGCATGAGAACTCTGTTATGTTTGTTCCAGGTTTTCCAATCACACTTAAGAGAATAGAAAAGAAGAAAAAGAAGAAGAAGAAGAAGAAAGACAAGACGGAAAACGGTCCAGTGTGAGTACTGTCATGTTAAGAAGGTTTTAATTATTACTTTAATTTATAATTTACCTTGTTTTGAATAAAGGCATTCAAAGCTGTTCACTTTTTTCATTTTTTCTTGGGCAGAGATTCACCATCAAGCGAAGGAGGAGATGCAGTAAGTACTGGTATTAGTTGTTATCATCATCATTAGCCCTTCCGCACCAAGTGGTGCATAGAACCTCCTGAGAGGTTCCTGTGACCATCAGAGGCTCTTGAGGACAGGTGGTCATCCCATCACTCAGCCTTCACCCAACCCTGAGATGTGCGTGAGTTCAGACCACAGCACCGGGGACTACATTCCCTACTCTTTTCGATCAGTGTGTGGGTTGTTTTACGTCGCCTTCAAGTTCTACATGTGGAGGTGAAGGAGTCAACAACAACAACACTTTATTTTGCTCTTGCACTTTACAAATTTAACACGTACATAGAAATTAACGTATAAAAATTAAATAAGTACAAATATAGAGCCTGGAGGCTAAGTAACTGGGGATTTTTGGGTTAGCCTCCAGTGCGATTAATGTATTTAAAAACAAATTGAGGAGAACAGAGCTGTAAAGAAAGTAGTTTACAAGAAAAGGAAAGGATGACACTAAGACAGACTTTCACAGTGTTGTACTGGGAGTAAATAAAGTTTCACTTTCTTGAGAAATTGAAGACATTTAGGTTTTTTAAGTCTACTGGGATATTTTCCCAGTCGCTACAAAGGCAGATGGCTTAACGTCACTGTCCAATAATATTTAATAAATAATATTTGTTGACTTACATTTATGACCTCCTGTAAGCAGACACCTCCCGTAACCAGGCATCGATGCTCATCCCAAGGGTGTGATATCCGCTTACTGTGATCATCTGAACTGAAGCAGATGTTGAGCACACAGCCAGCTTGATCTTACCACTAATGACCCTGGTTTGTGGTCCAGGCTGGGATTTGAACCTGTGACCACCCGCTCAACAACTGAGTTAACCAGGCAGCGGTATTAACTGTTATGCACATGTCATCAGCTTCCCTGTGGGGTCAACCCCTGGGCTAACCAGGGGGATTGTAAATCAGTCAAGCAAACTTGAGGAATTTCTGCGGGGGTCGGGGAATCTCTCAAGACAAAGTCCCCTGGGTGAGGTTTCTCTCAGCTGAAAATTCCCATGCCATCCTTTTCAAACTTGTGAATTCCCCCACCCCCTAATCTTTGATTGTAAAACAATGTCAAGATTTTCCCCTTCCCTTGGGCAAAGAATCCCATCTATCTCCTTGTATTCCCCCACATATCTCCCTGGTTGGCCCAGGAGTTGACCCCACAGGGGAACCCGATGACATGTGCATTATAGGGTCAAACTCTTACTACTGATTTGTTAAGCATGTAATGCAGGGTTCCAGATAAGGTTTTAAAGCAGGGTGTCAACAAGGAATTCCATCGGGTCAAATTTCCAGTGCTCCCACCAAACCATTATAAATTTTCTATTGATTTGTCGGGTCATGTAGCTGACCTTGCAGGGTTTTTGACCCTAGACCCCCCTCTTATCTGGAACACTGTAATGTATGTTCAGGTTTGACAAACTGTCAGCAGCCTCTGCTGTTTAAATAAAGAGATGTTAATTAATTTTGACTTACTGGTTATATGATGTGGCTAGTCTTGTATTGATGCAGTGGTAAAACTGTCATCCTTGAATTCAGACAGTTTGGAGTTTAAAACACAATAGTCACCAGAGTATTAATTTTCCTTGGTTTGTTTTTTGGTTACCTGCTATTTTATAGGTCGATCGCCTTGTATAAGCAAAACAAACTGTTTTCCCATTAATTACACCCATTTTGAAATCACTGGTGATCCTTGCAATCTGATTGGCTCTCAGCAGTGCAATTTATTCCCAAACTGCATCATTTTTACTCTAAATCACATCCTTTTTTGTAACTCATCAAAATGAAAATGAAATAATACTAACCTATCAAATTTCATGGATAAACAAATATTTATATTGACAAAAAACTGTGTGATTTCAAAATTGGTGTAATAAAGTGGTAATTGAACTTCGTGTCATGCAATTTTTGTCTGAAATCATACTTGTGATTTCAAATCGAACTCGCGCTGTGCGCTCATTCAATTTTGAAATCATGCGTATGAAATCATGCGTATGATTTCAGACCAAATTGCACTCCACTCAGTTCAATTACCATTATTAACTAATCCGGACTTTTGGTTTCTTTCTACAGTCGTCGTCATTTGAAGTAGATGAAGAAGGCTACAGGATAAGACCCCCTGATTCAGAGAGTATCCTTTGTTAACCTGTAAATACAACATTAGATTTTCTGATGCTATCATTGCAACACCTTACCTCTTTGTCTAGTTTACATTTTCTGTGGTCATTATACTAACAGTACTGCTTACCATCACATTATTAATAAGAATCTTTTGTATATTACTACAGCACTCCCATGCCTATTCATACAGTCAAACCTAGATGCTTGCAGATGCCTCTCATAAGCAGGCACCTCTTATAAGCAGACAACTATACATGTAAACCACAGTCACAGTAATTTCACCTCTCATACCCTACATTTAAGACCTCCTGTATGCAGACACCAGGTATCTATGCCGATCGCAAAGGTGTCAGATTCACTTACTGGAGGCATCATAAGTGGGCTGAGTTTGTTGGTTCTCTACTCTGCTCTGAGAGGTTTTTCTCCGGGTACTCCAGTTTTCCCCTCTCCCCAAAAACTAACATTTGATTTGATTTGATTTATTTAGAGTTGATTTGATTTAAAAATTGTAAAGCGCCATACACCTTATTCCAAAATGGAGGCCAATTTATTATTCTTTTGTTTGCATGTTAATTAGTCCTTTTTGCCTCGTCAACATGTATAAAATACAAAAGAAGTTTGAGGTGAAAATGAGGCAAAGAGGGCTAATTAGCATGCAAACAAAAGAATAATAAATTGGCCGCCATTTTGGAATAAGGTGTATTGATCTGTATTTGTAAATGGCGCTATATAAGTAATAAATTATTATTATTATTATTGTTTGACTTATCATATTCATACACTACCACGGGTCTATTATTTTTGGATTTGATCCTTTGACTTTTCCCCACTTTGAATCGAATTATTTCAAATTGTGAACATGCATGTTGTTACAGTATAATTTATGTATTCTTAACAATGACAAGGCACCAAGTCAGGAGGTAACAGTTCTTCATCGGATTCTGATTCAGATGATGGTGAGTGAGCGATATGATCTAATTGATACAATTCATGCAATTGGTGATCATTAAGGTCAAGTAATATGGGCAACATTTTGTTTCAAATTGTCGCGCAACAGTTGAAAAGCGAGTTTTGCCTGTATTACCGCTTGCATGTTCAACATGTCACGCAGCAAATTTCAGTGTTGCAAGTTGTGGCAACATGTTGCGCAAAGTAGACCTGAGTTCTACTTCCTGTAACAAACTTTGAAATAATAAAATAATATGGGCAAAATCGCTTTTCAACTTGCAACGCAACAATGTTGCGCGACAAGTTGAAATAAAATGTTGCCTGTATTACTTGACCTTTATGCCAGATAGTTGCTGGTGTGTGATTTGGCCTTGAAATTAAAATTGCTCCAAATTAAAATTAAATTTATCAATTTGTATAGTGCATACTAGCCTGATGAGGTGATCACATGCACTTCACACAAAGATATTCTGCAATTGAAGGGTGTTCCGCAAAAGGAGCGTATATTGCTTTTTTACTTAAAAATCCAAATCTCTCTTAATTCACTCTACTTTGGCATACAGACTGCTTGTGGTGTCAGAAATGAAGTCCTGCACGTATTTGTGATTTAAAGGCCTGGATTCAGCAAATTAGGGTACGCATTTTTGCCTACAACTGGACCAACTCAAATAAAAGAAATCAATCATGCATCAGATCCTTTTGTTTCTGTTTCTTGAGTTTTGGGGAAAAGTCATAAGCTAATCCTTCAGATCCTAGCTTTCTAATCGCAAAATAAGTACAGAACTTCATTTCTGACACCATTTCTAGTCTATATGCCAAAGCAGAGTGAGTTTAGAGATATTTTGGATTTTATGGCAAAGAAGCAATATATGCCCCTTTTGCAGAACACCCTTCAATTCTAAAAATTAACAATAAAAAGAGTAAAAAGAGTACAGAGGATTAGCTTATGACTTTTCCCCAAAACTCAAGAAACAGAAACAAAACAGAAGTACAAAACAGAGTACAGAGTAAGAGTGAAAAGAGTACAGTAACATGATCTAATCAAGTCAAAGCTAATCTGAAGTAATGGTTAGATTCAAAAGTCTCTTTAAAGTATCTACATTTTTTGCACTTCGTATCTCAATAGGCAGGGCAAATCAAATCCATTTCTGCTGGAAGACTGTGTATACCTTACAAGTTAAAAAGTAATGTAGTAGTAGCAAATCAGATTTCAAAAACAAATGATCATTTCAATCAAAAATCATCTCTAATCAAGTTTTCTTGTTTTTAAGATGAGCCTCGGAAATTGCAAGTTGTTATAAATCCTGTGGAAGCTGATAGAGTTCCTCAGACGGCTTCAGTAGATGAAATAAAGAAAATAACTGGAAGTCTTAGTCTTTCGTCACCCTCATCAATGGTGAGTGAAATTTAGAATGGAGCGTCCAGATACAGAGGTATCTTGGTGTAGTTTACAACTGTCGCGAAAAGCATCTATCTTAGCAAAATTAAAGCAAAAATTGGGGGTAGCCACCCATTTTTCATAGATAATAAAGCAAGAAATTCCAGTATGCTATTTTCAAGCTTAAAAAGTGTTACATTGTATGGCTTTTTTTTTCAAATTGAAGCTTAATTATCTCTGAATATTGCAAGATTGCTCCCAATGTTGCTTTTGGACTGTAATAGCACTTGCTAAAATGCGCTTTTCCCACATAGTCTTGAACCACAGTCATATAAGTTGTGAAGAGAATGGTGGTAAATGAGTGAAAGATGTGATTTATCACCCCTGTCACATGCAAACGCAGAAGATAGAATTCCAAGTTCTCCCAATGGGAGTCAAATCTATGAACTTCTTATTACTAGTTTGAATGCATCACCAATGAGCTACAGGAGACTCATGGGAGCTTAGGCCACTAATTAAACTAGGTCCATGTGACAAAGGTCTTGTGTACTGCTAGGATCAGCATGTCGATAGGTGGAATAATTATGAAGAGAATAAGTTAGTGAGTTTCCAGTGTCAATGGTAAATCAATGAAAGATGTGATTTATTCAACACTATCGCTTGCAAACTTGGAAGAAAAGAGTCTTGACTTCTGTTGGGAGAACTCAGAATTCTTTTTTCTGAGTTTTTATCTTTCACATGTAAGTTATTAGGCAGTGTTCCAGATAAGAGGGGGGTCTCAGGTCAAAAACCCTACAAAGTCAGCTACATGACCCGACAAATCAATGGAAAATTTATTATGGTTTGGTGGGAGCACTGGAAATTTGACCCAATGGAATTCCTTGTTGACACCCTACCTTAAAATCGTATCTGAAACCCTGATTAGGGTTATGTATTAGGGGACCCTATCCTTAACAAACCCTAGTTTCTCTGCCAGTCCCAAAATGTACGGAATGTATGTGCCTTAGCTAGAGCTTGATGGTTTGTGTGTTTCTTTCTCTTGTAGAGAAAATATCTTAGTTCTTCATCAGGTAAGTTAGGAGTTTTTGTTTTCCGCATTATATTGCTTGTTGTATGTTTCTCGCTGGATGGATTTAATATCTTATATGTGGTACTTTGCTCTATGTGTTTATGTGAAAATCTGGTTTTCTCTTTAGGTGAAGGGTTGAGAAACAGGTCAAAGTCTGCAGGAACTTCTTCAACAATAAAACTGTGAGAATTGTTGACTTTATAATAAGTAAATCCTCTCCCATCAGCTACAGATATTGTATTTTATTATTCAACACATTGTGACCATGTCCAAATATGGTCTTAGCGCACTCAAATTTTGCTGTGCACGCTCAACAGATATCCTGCAATATATGATGTAATTTTGTGCATTGCAGAGAAAAGTGAATTTTATCATTGGTAATAATTTCTTTTATAATTAGATTATGCCGTGATATAGTTAGGAAGACTCAGATGCATGCCACCCTTATTAAAGCTTGCAGGGTTGACATTTACATAATAAATTTTAATTTGATACTGTAATATTTTTTCCTTTCACTGTTGTTTTTTTCAGATCACGATCTAGTGATGATTTATTAGACATAGATTTCAGTCAAACCAGCTTTCCATCTCTAAGTGGCGACTCTGTGTCACCTGGATCACAGTGGAATTCCCTTCAGCTGTCACAGGATGTTGTGACAAGCTCTTCTGATCCAGAACAAAAGTCACAGAGCTCAGTTGATCTGAGGTCTTCTGCTGCAACATTACCTTCATCTTCCAGTTTAGGTACTTGTAGTTCATTGTTTTTAAGATTATGAACTAGAGGATTATTTCTGGGAATTGGTGTGCTGTAATATCATTAGTGAGGCCTTCCAAGGGGTTTTAGCGACAAGCAACGTGGTTCTGAAAATAGGCGACAGTATTCTCCCAAAACACCGCCAACCAACAGAAATTGGCAAAAAAAGCATGGCAGTTTGTGACAAGGACAATTCACTTTCCATTCCTCTTTGTTTCCTGTGCAAACAGTGGCATTTCTCCCTTACAAAACACATGAGAAAGAGAGTCATAAGTGAGCAACTAAGCAACACCAGACCACCCCTTGGAAGGCCTCATTAGGTACAAGTTGTAGGCTGAAGTAAAGCACATTTTAGGGAAATTGAGGATTTTTAAAAGGCCAAATCGTCACAAACACCTCTTTTGCACCAAGCTCTTCATTTGAGGATTATAAAACCAAGCCAGAGTATACTCCTTTGACCAGGCAAAGAAGATGCATAAATTATGTAAACAGGATAACAAACTGATTGAAATCTGAAGCAAACTTGTACACATGAATGGTATCAAGTGATGAAATATTTTTAAAAGCAAGTCGTCAAAGTTTTGGTTTAAGCGTTGCTTGTCACTGGTTGAGTTGAGTGCTGTACATTCTGATGCCTAAAATAATCAACTATTGAGTGCAGCTAAGTAAAGCTGGGATTAATAGTTTTGACTGAAACTCATTTTTATCTTGTTATTATCCCATTCCCTTTAGATTCCAGTGAGAGCAGAGATTCAGAGTTCCCTGAAATCCCTCCTCTGCTACCTGCTAAGAAAGGGAGCTCAGTGCAGGAAGAATCTTCAGACACACCTCCTCCTTTACCAGCCAAAAAAGGAGCCGCCACCTCTCCATCGGCCAGTGATTTCACCTTAAGTGGAGGTATTTGAAGCAGATATTTATTGTGTTAACACTTGTCATAGGTGTTGGCAGGTGCTAATTCAAATGGCTTATATAATACTGATGGAAAATCAGCTTAAAAAGAACACGCTCTTTGGGAACTAATTTTGTTTGATTAAGTTATGTACCTATCACTGAGCACTAGTTAGATGCAAAGTGTTTGTGGTCTTTTGTTTATGTCAAAGGCCCCTCAAAGGAACCTTGAAATAATGTAATGTCAGTATGCAATCATTTCAGTGATGTCATGAAGGATGCATGACATCACAGAAATGATTGTCAGGATATATGACTAATGATGCCTTAAAACACTGAAAAAAATTATATTCTAAGGTCAAGATAATTGTATCATACACCATTTATCAACATCAGTCAAATCTGGTCCAGATACCCCCTTGTTTAATGTATGTGTTGCCGGAAAAAATTAAATTCAGGAAAAAAATTAAACCTAGGTTGAATGTCAATTCAATTTTCACACTAGGCTAAAATATTTTTACCTGAATTTAATTTTTTAGCTATAACATTTACGTTTGTTGTTGTCACGTGTACACCTTCATAACAAATTTTTGAATTTCCCTTTTAAGTGCCAGAGGCAACAGCTAGTGACACAGGAATCACATTCTCTGTGGCGTCAGCAACAGCAAGTGAAAGCAGTAGTTCATTACTTCTGATTAAGCCACCCCCAGGATCAGAGATTCCTCGTTCTCAATCTGTTAGTAGTGCTGTACCAAGACCAAGACCACAGGTAGTGAAGCATAGTTGACAAAACTGAAAATTAAAAGAGGAAAAAATATTTTGGTTGTCATTTGAAACATTGTACAAGTTTGAAATTGGGGAAACTTTTATGCAGAACTTAATAATTTATTTCCCACATTAAATGTTTCAAAATAGTGGCTTTCAATAACGTTACTGAGTCATGCTTAAGACTCAAAAGTTGGAGTGGTCCTGCACAGCGTAGTAAATTCAGTGGGAAGTACTTCTCAATTAACTCAACTAAATTAATTAGTTTGTTCAAAGCATTACACCCTCAGACTATAATGTGTCAAATTTTATCTTTAATTTTCTGATTTGATTACAAAAATGCATCTGATTGTCACTTAACAATTGGTTCATGCGTGCGTTCATCATATGAAGCATGTGGGAAGTTTGGAGAGCATGAAAGATGTGTAAAGCAACTCTAGCTTCTTGAGTGCTCTCTAAACTTCCCAAGTGCTTCATATCTCAAGGAACTCACAGCTGACATATGAACCAATTGTTTTATAACATTTTCAGTGCAGCAGTTAAAATATTGTATAAAGAGAAATTCCCTCTGCTACGTCATCAGCGTGCACAATAGGAATATGAAGCATGCTCACGCAATTGACATCTTTAATTTTCATCTTTTTTTAAGCCACGCTCTTCTGGATCATTATTTCTTGTTCCTGGTCAGGGCAACAAACCACCATCATCAACGTCATCATCATCATCAACAACATCCTATTCAGCCGAACTGTTCAGCTGTCTAGCTGACTTTACACCAACAACTACTACAGAACCATCAGATTCACTTACTGACCAAAGCGAAAACAGGACTGTGACTACCAGTACAGATAAATCGACTGTTGTGAGTTACTTGGGATCAACAGCAAATGCTTTGACCCAGTCACTCAGTAGAGCGACTACGACCTCAGCTATTGGAGGATCACAAGAGAATACACCTGCCTTGGTGAGGTCAAAAACTGTTGGAGGACTTCCTTCCATGTCGAGTGTGGTGTTAGCCAAAGGGGCAGCTGGTTCTGTCCTGGGTAGAAGGGATGATGGCCTGCCAATTGCAGTGGCCTTTATCGAATCTGTGAATGCATTTTTCCGGGGTAGTGATCAAAGCAAGTAAGTGAAGTTATGTCAGCAGATTCAGTTCCACAATGTTTCTTCAAACCACATAATTTTAAGTTCTAATTCCAAAGGCCCTTCAAAACTGTTTGAAAACCAACATTGCAGTGTAGAAAATCAAACAGAAAATCAGTGACAAAAATAAATAATAGGTTTACAGAGTGCTTTTCAACTGAGTATCGTAAGACCAAAACAAAAGCAATTAGAGCACTTTTCAATTGAGTGTCGTAAATCTAAACCAAAGCAATTACTCTGACCAATCACAACAGAAGCAAGCAGTGCAATGAGCCAATCAGAATATGAAGCAATTACAAGTAGCCAATGCAATGTGCAGGAAAATACGCGTGTGCAAGTCATGATTGGTTTTGGTTTTGCTTCTCATTGGTTGAGAAAGTGGTGCAAGTTTTGCCAACCAATCACAGAGCGGAATAAAGTGAAACCAAAACAAAGGAGAATTGCTTTTGACTCTCAACTGAAAACCATGCTTAATAATATTGACTCTCAGTTGATGTGCATATGGCAGCATTCAGCCTTGTTAATCCAAATTTTCAGGGGTGTGTGAATTACAGACTGATTTACTTCAAGGGTGTGTGGCGTCAGTGGTATTTCTGTTAGCTAACAGTTGTGCTTTGACAATCTTGGGCTGAAAAGTGTAAACATTGGTTTTCAGGTGTATGGTTAAGGTTACTGGTGATATTACAGTGTCGTTTCCTGCCAGTGTTCTGCCGCTCATTTATGATACAGAGAATGCTCCTACGCTTAGTTTCCTTGTGCGTGGAACGTCTTGCCTTGAGCAGATATTGCCGAACAAGGCTTTGATTAACAGGTTGGTTGTGCTTGTGATTATTTATAATCTTTTGTTTCAAACCATGACTTAAAGGGAAATGGCTAATTGGATTTAAAGTTTGTTTGAAAATTGAGGACAAATAGCTGAAAATTTAGTTGGAAAATTATTGACAGAAACTAAAATTAATAATAGTACAGGTAAATCCTACTTTGAAGTTACTGTAAAATTTAACTTGCTTCTTGAAGTATTTGTTACATGTAAGCACTTCTGCCAACAAGTCAAGATGTTTACCATTAATTTCGCTTTATATTCAGAAATCATGAACCATTGGAAAAATGCCAATTTCCTTTGAATTTGGCAAACTACAAATAAAAAGCGTTTGTACTTGGTAGGCATCTTGACCCAGCGGCATGTCTCCCAAGCAGTGCACACAAGACGCCAAGTGTGTGCCGACCTCTACACTAATAATGGTCACGACAATGCTGTTAATGCAAGGCTGTTAATTTCTTTTATTTAGCAAAGGGCAGCTGAGTGGAGGCGATGGTGTAAGTTACGATTTTAATATGGCTTCTTTGGCTGATCACCTCAAGAAACAATCTGAACAAGGATCAAGTACTTATTACAATATTGATATCATTAAATATGAGGTAAGAAAACTTGCCATGTTTACTCTAAAATACGCTGTAACAGTCATAAATTGTTTTCACCTTGCGACATGGTGCTAATTTCATTTTAAATTTGGCAATAACTTCATGTGTGATTTTTTTTTGTGGGAGGGGGGTGTTCATTTTCTTAATGTGATATCCTGTTATATGGAATCAGTTGCCGCAGCTGCCAAATCAGCTGTCAAGACGATTTTGAAGTTCCATCGTCATGAACAGAATCCCATCTGCTGGATGTCAATATGTCTAGTGGTTTTTTTAGACCTTTAATACAAATTTTAGAGTTGTGGTGATATGCAATAATTTTATATTATTTACTTTTTGTTGAAATTATAAATTGTGACTAGCTGTAGTGAAGATACAAATGATTTACCTTATTTTAAAATGTATTTAACTTTGTCAAGTATTTTTGACACAAGCCACTCGCTGGAGAGATTGGGTGACCTCTCCCCACATCGTTGAGAGTAAATAAGTCATCGTCATTCTCATAGTCATTGTGTGTGTATTGAGATAATATGTATCAATGGTTTGATTTCTTCTCTGCACCTTCTGTGGTGTAATAAAAGCAGTGCAAAAAAAGCAAAGGTGACAAAAGACAAGATGGGCTGCTCTTTTTAAAGGGCGATTTAGGCAGTACACAACGTAGAACAAAGCTGTGCCGTGTGAATGCTCCTACAACTTCTCTACCACGGACGCACACAGCCTAAAATTTGTCGTAAGATTTTGAATCATGTTTTAAAACCACACGACGGTCGTAGGCATAGGTAATATTGAATGGTAAGTCTTGTATACGATTTTTTGCATGGCGCAAGCAGTGCGCGCTACAGAAGGTGCATGTGACAGTTGTAAGCAAAAATCATACCGTCTAAATCGCCCTCAAGACTTAATGCTCTGTGTACACTTTATGGTGGAAGCACTTGTAGGAGGTGTTTGTCAATAGATACTGTCAGTGCAATGTGTGGCTGGAGGGTATAGAGTATGCAGAGCAGACGTGTTGGAGCAGCAAAACAATTAGACCATTTTTTCTTCTGGGAAATAAAATTCTTTGTTATGCAAATATTACTTAAATTTGTTTTGTCCTCCAACATGGATGCTCCACACATACTTACAGAAAGGTAACTATAGGTAATTCAACAGCAAGAATGGCATTCAGCAGGTATGTAAATACCTCTTACTAACCAAGTTTGAGGTCCGTACTGTAAGTTACAGACTGATTTTTTCCCGCTGATTTATGGCCCAGGCGTGAAGCGCGCAGGCCATACATTCATGGGAAAAAGGAGGATCCGTAACTTACAGTACAGACCAAGAAAACGAGGTTAATAGGATATTTTTAATATCTCTGAGGTTAATCCGGCGTGTGGGAAAGAAAACTAGTTGGAGTCAAGTGGGCCGTACTGTAGAATATGGCCACAAAATTGACCAATCACAGTGCGCGCACTAAGCGAGAGATATAATGTGATTTACAGTAGGATGTTCACTTTTTTCATTTTCTTTGTAGGTTAAGACAAATGGTTTCTCCACAACACCTCTGCAGCTGTGTAGTTATTGGAAATGTGAAGAGGAATCCACAGATCTCAGACTGGACTATCGTTACAATCCTGCTTCTATGTCAACGCCCTGTACCATTAGCAACTTATCTGTACTGGTGCCAATGAACGGAGGAGTCACAATCATGCAGTCAAAACCATCAGCTACTTGGTAAGAACTCCAGTGACTGACAAAGCTAGAGTTAAGAGATGTATTGACAAGGTGTTTATACATTGTAGTAACTTTGTAACTTATAACATTGTATAATTATAACACCTCATCAGTTGTAGTGAC
>JAEMWC010000463.1:512500-547500 GCA_016490735.1 Pachyseris speciosa
CATTATATTGAGATCCATACATTTTAAAAGGCCGGGCTGAAGAATATTGTCTGTTATATTGAGGACTTTGTTGTATTGTTAGAGGGTCGTTAAATTGAGGTTCCACTGCACAGCTGTTTACAGTTTCTTTAAGTGCATGTCTGTTGCTTAATGGTAATTGTCTGTGATGGAAAATAAAAATCACTGCTTTGACAAACTTTGCATTGATTTTGATGGCCCAGAATGTTAAGCATCATGTTTCTGGCACTGGCATAGGCCATTTTGGAAAATACCATAATACTCTTTGTTTGTCCTCCCAAATTTTGCATAAGCATTGTTTCCAATATCTCTTGGGACTTACAGTGGTCCCAAGAGAAAACAAAAACAATGCTTATGCAAAATGTGGGAGGACAAACAAAGAGTATTATGGTATTTTCCGAAATAGCCTATTTTGGTGCGTTTTTTGGGACTCTTCCAGAATAGGACGGTAATGTGGTTTTTGGGACCTATTTTGTATTTAAAATGAATGGAACAGATCCCAAAAATCCTTTTTCCACCTATCCTCACAGGGCAGGATAAAACTCAGGTTTGCTAAAAGCAAACTAAATCATGATACAATCAAAGATCTGTTTGTGGACTCCTCCTGAAAGTGAACACCTCTCATTCAGGCATCAGCTGACCAGAATCTCAGTGATCAGGGTTTCCTTTTCAAATGAAGTAGCAGTCGACTTGAGCCAAGCAGGCGGAGATTAGGGGTGCACCAGCGAAAATTATTACTGAACAACAGCGATTGTTTGGCATGCACCTGCCGGCAACTGGGCCGTTCACAGGCAGTGCAAATCACCAGTCACTGGCCAAAAAGGAGAACCCTGAGTGATTTCTCCTCTGAAACAGTACATGTAAGCTGTAAGCAGACACCTATGCTCAGTCCAAAGGATGTCCAGCTGTGGTAGCTTTAACCATACCTTAGAGGGTAGCTATAGACAAGTCCTGCTTGTTGACAGTGCTAAATGCTATTTAACATGACAAAAAATTGCATTTTAATAGCATTCCTTTGCTGGCAATGACTTGTTAGGTACTTTGAGGGCAAGATTTGACCTGTCACAAGGACCAAGTACCCCATCACGGATCGCTGTTCAATTCACATGTAATGGAGCAACCATCTCTAGACTAAATTTTGAACTTAAAAGTCAAGAATACAAACTCTCACTTGTTAAGAAGCGGTTTACTACTGGTAAGTCTTTTAGTTGTTTTGGTTTATGATCCCAACAACAATCTTTACAATCTTTATTTCGTGTCCGGAAATTACACAGTGTAGACAAATACAAGAGATAAAAAATTACAATAGAAAAGAGCACAGCCACTTAGAAATAGCAAAGCTAATCGAGCTAAGTATGCTAAGCTAAGTCCCATCATCTGACTTGCCATGGTTGTTTTAAATGGGCGCTGCCACATCTTTTTTAAAATAACCTAAAAAAACTACAATCTTCCTTTGCATGATCATAATAACCTAGTTTTGCTACCAGAGAATATTCTACTCCTCTGAAACTATTTACTGTTGTCTGTCGCTATGGATGGGAAGGATGAAAATCAATTGCAAATGGAAAACACTGGCTGAGTTTTTCAAGTTCTCAAACTACCAAAAATGTAATATGGCCTTTCTCTCTCATCTTAAATTCATTTGATATCTTGACTGAGTGTATTCAGTATTCAGATTTCCACCCATCTCCACTCTTGGGATCTCTCTGATCACTGGACTGTCAGGATTTCATTGTACTTGTACCATAGACTCACACAAAGTACTCTTTCTTTTCTCTTTTGGGTTGCTCATGAACAAAATATTGAATTGATCCACGTAATGTGTAATAATACCCTCTTCGACCTCTTTTCCCTAAAGTTTATATATATATGTAACCTGACGTAGTATCTCTACTTTTAAAAGGAAAGGAACTTTTCTTAGGGATAATCCATACTTTTAGGTATTTTAGTATCATAAGTACATTTAGATGATTTTTAACTATGGTTTAGGGTTCTTATATGTGTATAAAATTATACTATTTTGTTAATATACCCACTTAGTTTCTTAGTTTACTTGTGGGAGCGTCCCTTGTATGATGCTTACGAGCTTTTGGATGCTTCATCTCCACAATTTTATTTATTTGTCTTTGTATCATGCATTGTAAATTTAGATTTGTGGAGAAATGTAATAAATAGACTGTTTTGTGATTCTTTCTTGTAGGTAAATACATTGCGGAGAGCTAGTGTGAGCTTGTGTAATTTGAAAGGCAACGAAAACTACATAAATATTTTAATTGATGATTTGCAAAAATTCAAGTCAAGTAGTTGGAGAAAAAGTAAAGGACCTAAATGGAAAATGTAAATGAATGACAGCAAACATAAAGAGAATTGATATAAAAAGGTATTATAGAGGATACGAAGTTCACAAGTGATTGACATTCCACAGTGTAGGTTGTTTCTACCTCGTCTTCCACATGTATAATACACATTTTAAATATATTTTGTACTTAATTTTAAAGTGCAAAAAAGTAATTTGTTTATTCGAGAGTAGGAAAAAATTCTTGCAGTGAGGATGGTCACTATTATTTTGTTTAGTGTTTTAAATTTGCTGCTGCGCTCAGTGTATTTACAATAAACCATTGCAATGATCGATTCCTAAGAAAATCTATGCCCTTCTTTTGTTTTTCCTTATTGTGTTGTTTTTATGCTGGGTCATATGCAATGCTGCTAATGGTGGCTGGATCTTAACCCTATTGCTCCCAAGCACGCCAAATGGAATATGTAGATTTAAAAATTTGCTAATATCCAAATTGCCAGAGGTCTTCAGAAAGTATGTGCTTCTTAAGGTTCACTTTGTGGCTTTTAACCTTGGTGTAAGAGCCTGTGATACTCACAGATGGCGTCAAACAAGAATGCAGAACATTCTAAAGTAATACTTGTTACAGATGAAGGGCTGAGTGCAGAAAAGGCCTATGTGCTTTTTTTGGGCCAAATTTCAAATTCACCTAATTTTATCAAAACCTCAATAATTTATTGAATTACAGATGAATTTATTCATGTTAAGGGCATAAAGAATAGATAATTTGTTGAGCTTTTGCTAAAATTAGATGAAATTTGGGTAAAAAATGCACATGAGCCCTTTCTGCACTCAGCCCTTCAAATATTTGACAATTATTCACCGAAGTGGAAGTGAATAGTGGTGGATGCGACGAGGTAAATATATCCACCACTTTCACTGACACTGAGGTGAATAATAATTGTTTTAGTATATACCACACAAGCTGAATAATTAGCGGACCAAAACATTACTTTATGTGTGATAATATACTGACAAGCGGTCGGAAATTGTAAAATCTTGCGCGCCAGCTGCTCGGAGGTGAATAGTACTTACTAATCACCGAATTAACCAATCAGAGCACGCGAAAAGCACTATTTACTTGTATGGTATATACTAATATTAGATACAGTTTATAATAAAGCACTATCAGCAATGCATTAGGTTTCTTAGAGGATACAGTTTTGCATTTAAAATTAAACATTCAGTTCTTTTAGTTTGTGTGCTGTATTGTTTTACGTCCCATTGTTATGGGCCAATCTATCATTGGCCCAAAAGGGGTTACACCAAGAGAAAAAGAAATACATTCAAATTGGGGATTTCAAAACAAGGGGAAGAATCATTACAATGAAAAGAAGTTGTGTCACCAAGAGAAAAAGAAACGTCATTTTGTTTTGGTGACAACTGGAAGAAGAAACGCATGAGGAATTAGTTTGCTGATGGTTTCAAGTTTTGCAAGTCATCATAAACGTTATTAAAACAACATAGAAACAGGAAAAGGTTTTCTTTTCATTGATTCATTTGCTATACACTTCCCTGCAAGAAAGTCAACCGGTGTCACTTAGTTTAGAGTGGTTTTGGGAGGCTGATTAACTCATGATGTTATGGACATTTTACTAATTCACACACCCATGATATTGGCAAGCATTTACTATTAGCTTTTGGTGATGGACACTTTTAACTCACTTTTCACTGTTAATTCAGCAACGGTGTGCACTTGTCACATAGGGGTAACAAGTGGAGCTTAGGAAAATCTGCGAAAGGGAGAAATAGATGAAGTAGAAAATGCTGAAAATCTGTGAGCAATCAGGAATTAGGTTACTAAGATGACAGAAAGCCTGAGAATATTTGCAATTATAATAATAAATAATAACTGAGCTAATTGTCCTCGCAAAGTACAGCAAGGACGCAGCTCAACAAGGTTGAACCGAAAGCATATACAATATATGGCGCCTCTGGCAGCCGCTATACAGTCCATGTATGACCTTGGAGCGCAGCCTACAGCCAGCTCGAATAAGCCATATGCTGGTTTTTGCTGAGAGAGGAAAACTGGAGCACCCAGCAAAAAGCCCTTGGAGTAGGGTTGAGAACCAACACAAACTCAGCCCACTTATGGCTGGCGTCACCGGGAATCAAACCCGGTGCCACATTATTGGTGGAAGGCGAGTGCTCTCACCACTATGCCATCCCTGCTTCCCCTAATGATGTTATGCAATGGACAAGTGCAAGGAAGACTATGTATTGAAAGCAAAAGGTATGGGAGAATGCTTAAAGAAGCTTAACATAACTTGCAACTGGCCTATTGAAGTCACACTAGGGCCACAGACATCCCACCTACCAGGATGGTAACCTTTTTTTTTTTGTTGGGAATAGTTAGGAAACCCTTATTTTCCCCTCTAGATTAGATGGAACAATCAGTGGCTGAAGTCATCCCAAGGGGGCAGTTTTGTTACTTGCCTTTACAAAATAGCAAGTGAACCTCTAGAGACATGCACAGTTTTATTGTCATAATGCAATACTATATATCACCAAACCATAACACATGGCACTTACGTTGTGCTATTACGTTATTACACGTCCAAAAAGTCATGGAACCAGGAGCAATCTTCAGTATGTTGATAGAGTGGTTTTCAAATGACCATTGAAAGTAAATTGTGTATGCTTTGGTTTTGCATTACTTTGCTCTGTGATTGGCCAGCAAAACTCATGCTGCTTTCTCAACCAACGAGAACCAAAACCAATTGCAACTTGCACGTGTGCATTTTCTTGTGCTATGTGGTGGTTATGTATTATTCAGTGCCCGTGCAGCAAATTTGTAACTGGGGAGGCTCGCTTCAAAAGCCATATCGTGAGTCAACCAGGGGATCAGGGGGCATGCTCCCCCGAAATATTTTTAAATTAAAGTCCTCTGAAATGGCTGCAAATGCATTTAAAACTAACACGGTGTAGTGAAACTGACATATTTTCATCAACAAAACAGAGGTGTTTTAAAGCAAGAATAATCAGTTTTCGGTAAAACGTTAGAATAGTAACTTCGATTTTTGTTAATATTACTTGCTTTTTACTGCTGGAAAGTGGGAGGCTAAAGCCCTCCCCCCCTCCCCCTGTGCAGTGCCTGTAATTGCTTTGAGAATTTTGTATCTCAAAATTATTATTGTCAGTCATTATTATTAACAATTGTAATGATTTTATTTGTTTCATTTGTGATTTGATAAAAATTAATAATAATAATAATTGCTTTGAATTCTGATTGGCTCGTCTCAGTGTTTCAGTCTTTTGTGATTGGCTGGAGGTTTGCGATTGTTTTGGTTTTGGTTTTAAGACAATCAAATATTGAAAACTGCTCTATTAAGTCAAGATGAGAGATAGAGAACCACAAAGTATTCACCAGTTGCCATCAAGATGTTGTAAGTGAAGCAAGGTAAAATAAGCTCTTGTTATTTTGTGTAATAGGCGAAGAAAGGCAAAACATTGAATTGTACATTGGCAGCATATGCTTGCTGTATGTGTTTGTCTTGAAAAATGTAGATGAAAGTATTAACAGCATGGCCTGGTGGGAGAGCCATAAGACCCCAAGTCCCCTTTATCCAGGAGATTTATGAGATTTATCGACCCCTATGAGCAAGCGGGAGATTTGTTCCATATACAGTACGGGCCCGGATGAATTTTCCACAAGAGTTTGGATATAATGCTTCTCATAAGTTAGAAATGAAACCCTTTCAGCGTCTGAAGATACCCGAGGGAGAATCAAAATTTCAGATCAAAGACTGAAACAAAACACATCTCTTAAATTAATTTATTGGCAGTAATTTGAACTCTTTACATTTTTTCTCAGTATTGTTAATTTTTTATTGTAAAAATTTGCGAGGAAGGGAATGATTACAACTAACATAACTCCATCTAAACAATGTTTAGTTTTAAGTAGAAATCACACCATTAAATGATATATAAAACTCTATTTTGATGTCTTAAAGTTAATAACTTAGTGGATGGTTGATGGATATTAACTAATGGCTATTAAATATTTTTCTACAAATAATGTCAAAAATTCTGTACAATATAGCTTTAAAAACTTTATACTTCACTCTAAATATTTTTCTGTGAAACGATTGCTTGAGAGAAAATTTTACACAAATTTAAGCTTAAGTGCAGACTAATATAATGAGATTCCTTTTAGTCACCATGTGTACAAATCTTATGCATACTAGTTAACTGCAAGTGATTTTACTAAATGACAGTTAAAAACAAACCGAAATTCTTTCGCTCAGAATTTTTTAAAAGACACAGTAATAACCGAAGTTTTGTACAAATCAACACCCAAAAATAAACCGATGGACAAAAAGTTGCACTCTACTCAAACGTCTTGAAAACCGAGCCAAAAATACGAAAGGCATTTAAATTTTGCCCGCCAAAAGTTGTTTACTTCAAAAGAAATGCCATCCTGCCCTAGAAATTTAACTTAATCATAACACAAAGATTTAATTACAGTTCAGCTGTGCATCCGCGAGTTCAACTAGGGCCATAGCCCCGTACCATCTTTCCCTGGCGTCGGCCATTCTCTTTCTAGCCTCGATTCGCGATTTCTTTCGCTCCATAACCTGTTGTCGAGCAATTTCCTTTTCCAATTTACGCTTTAACACTCTCTCTTCCAACTTTGTTGGGTTCCTTTCCTCCTTCTCCATTTCGTAGTTCGCTAACCAACGTAACACAGCCGCTTTGTACTCGTTAGGTTCGGAGTTCTCGTTCTTCAGGATCTCTTTGAGTGGGATATCGGTGTAAATCCTCTTTAGGCTGGCGTACGGATGAACACTGCAGTGGCGATTGGCATGAGTGAATCTAGTTGTACAGCCCTCAGCGGTGCAAGCAAATGGCTTTTCCCCGGTATGCAGCCGTTGATGCGTTTTCAGCTGTCCGCTCTGGACGAAGGCTTTTCCACAGTTTGGGAAATCGCAGACGTAAGGTCTTTCTCCGCTGTGAGTTCTCTTATGGGCTTGCAGAGACTTTTCGCGCGGGAAGACTCTGTTGCAAACATCACAGCGGATTGTGGAGTATGAATTATGGCCTTCTTCGATCAAGACGTCCAAGACGTCAGCTCTCGGCCGGCCTCTCGGTGGAATCGCGTTCGGTGATATCGGGGAGAAGTCGGTCAGAGGCTTTCCTTTTGGTGTAGTTGGCGTTTGTGGAGGTGAAGGCGGCGTGAACTGGTTCGTTGGTGGTGTTGGAGGCGACCAGACGATTACCGAAGTCCTTTGGTTCTGTTGCGAGTTGAGCTGCCCGGAAACCCCTTCCAACTTTGGGACGGGTCGCAACATCGCCTTGCTCACCGAGAAGAGGTTACCGCCCGGCTGGGGGAAGTAGATACCACTTTTTTGAAGCGAAATCGTCAGGAAGTCGGCCATTTTTAAACTGCTCTGCTCGACTGACTCGGCGGTTTAAACGATCAAATGAATTTCCCGCCTCCTATAATCTAGTTATACGTCACGGGAATGCCGAATAATTTGTAACGCGCGCCAAAATGTGTCTCTGAAAATTTCTTCGCTTTTTTGGAAGAAAATTGTACTGATAAAAATTTTCTCCTTGAGACTAAGTAAGGAAAGTGTTCTTTGCAGCAAAAGCTGATTTTCCACATGGAGAGGCTCTGAAAACAAGAATTTTCGCGTTCTGTTACGTCACTGTATAAACATTAAATCCGCAACGAACCGTGTTAATTTCAATATTACTTTGCATTTCAAAATAAGTTCTTTTTAAGCACAAATGTCAACACGTGGCATAATAATTATTTTTCTTTCCAAAGAGGAACAAAGAACGCTTTGATGCCAAAAGAAACAAACTGGCAAGCCTCGTGCCACTTTACTTTTGTTCGTTTGCTGTTCTCTCTCTCTAAAAGCGACTCAAAGATACGCTTTCTGAATGAAATTTATCTGCCATGTGCTTGGATTCTGTCAAGCGTAGCTCCTGAGTGACTTTAACCCGAGCAGTCGTTTAAAAACAGTGAAATTAAATTAATCCGACCTTGTTTTGCATAAACACAATATTAATTATCGAGGCATGCTCCATTTGGGCGCCAAAATCTTTCAACATTTACCCGCTCTACTGGCCAAATTTGCCCTTCTCTGACCTGCCCATGAATTGGCAAAACTTTAAAAGTACCAGCTGGATCTTGAGAATAGCTAGAGCTTGGGCCATACCCATACCGATTAATTAAACCGGAGAAATGGCTATGAGTTTGATTGCAAAAATGGCCAAATTTTCAATGACTAGTTCCTTTTCAGATATTTCTCCTTCTCTGCCCTCAGCTCCTCTCTGATGATGACTGAAATTCAAGTCCTGCATTCTCACATTCGTAGTAGAGTATAAATACTTCGAAGAAATTGAGTCAGATATATTCTAGGAGGAGCAATAACAGCAATGTTCCACGTGTGTACTTGTTCGAGCATAAAAAGTGTCGAGAGAAAGAAATCTGAAGAGTTGAACTTCAATTTATTTTCAATACAAGAGGTCTTCAGATTGAACTCCGGCCAGCTGATCTGGGGACTGATAAAGATCTGTGATCAGATAAAATTAAGAGAAACCAGCTGGATGCTTTTGTGAGGTCGTCCAAGGGGTAGAAACGTCAAGCGACATGGTTCCGAAATCACGCGATAATCTTCTCCCAAAACGCCGACAACCGACAGAAATTGGCAGAAACGCGCGACAGTTTGCGACACGCGACAATTCACTTTCCATTCCTCTTTGTTTTCGTTGCGACAACGACATTTATCCCTAACGAAACAAGCAACAGACAGAGTCGTAAACGAGCGACAAAACGACACCAGACCACCCCTTGGAAGGCCTCTTCTTTTGTTGTGCCGTTCAAAATATTTACTTACCGCCTAGAGACTGAGTTATACTCGGGGAGGGGAGGGGAGGGGAGGGTAACAACCTCCGAGATCCGCAGGGAGATAGTGCGCAAGTATTCTTGGGGAGGTGAAAACGAGATGGGAAACGACTTTTTTCATCTTCATTTTATTTTGTCCGTTTCGAGTTTTTCTTCGCCTCCGCTATTTGAGAGTAAGGCCACCGACGAAGTTGCGCAAACCGAAACATCGGGCACAAGAAAATATTTTCATATTTCTCATGAAACACTTGTAAATATTTGTCCACTGATATTGCTGCTTAACTGCAACCATCCCTCAGGCAGAAGTAGGAATTGGGATGAACAAGTTGGTCCCTTATGGAGTAAGTACGTGTGCCTTTGCCTTGGTGATGCGACCAGACGACACAGGCTATGCACGCGACGCTTGGCATTCCTGTGGCAAAATCAGAGAGGTAAGCTGGTATTTCAGAGCGACTCGAACAATAATCTGCGTAGCCGCGCTCAAACATGTTAAAGCGTGGCTCATTCTTTGGTTAAGAACTCCTGTGAAGTTAAAAATAAGCTTCTGTAACAGCTATGTTGTTTGAAGTCCAAGAGTTGCCAGAAACTCAAAATACAAGCATTGTTTTAGCCTTAAGATCTTTAAGGGGTACATCTGCTGGTCACGAGTATAATGACGTCATAATCGTGCTCAGAATATCTTTTCAAATGGGCCAAGAATGGTTCGTTGTCACTACGAACTAAAAGTGTTCACTTGTTTGCTTCGTCAGGTGGATACTATATTTGTCTTGAATGGTGTAACATCTTATTTTATTAAAAAGTTATTAAGAGTTTTCAAAGGTCACGTGACCTTTTTTGTTTAATTTTCCTTCAGAATTGCAAATTTAAGGTCAACCATCAATCAGGACAGATTCATGCACAGAGTAATAGCACAGTCATAAAAACGTTGCTTCTTATGCACATTATATGTCGTCTCTGTGGCCCATTTTAAATTGTCAATTTCTGTAATCAAAAGTCACAGTAGGTCACATGATCTACGGTTTTACGAATTTAAGCCAGAAACACATTAAGGTTATCGAGATCTTATTACTGCCAAGTTTAGTGTTCTTTTTCGATAAAGTTATGGTTGTCTTTATATTTTTTCCGAATTTGGCTCGAGACATGCCTTACTATCCTTGAGCGAGAAATAAATTCAAAAAGGTGTCCCATGTTCTTTAAGCGAACAACATTCTACGTAGCCGGCTACTCGGTTCGCAATATAAATAGGGAGCTTTAGCAACGACGACGGCGACGGCAACGAAAACGTCATTTCGAAATCTAACTTTTCGCTTTGTTACTCTATAGGGATTATTCCAATTTGTTTAACTTAGAAAATGCTGGCCAACTATTCATGGACTATATTTACGAACGGCGTTAAAGTAAGGAAACAGAAAGAAAAATTGCCATCACGTTCTCGAGAAAACCTAAAATTTGGTCATTTCACGTTGTTTTGCAGAGGACGGCAAAGAAATGTACCAAAATGTAAAACGCATGTGCAGAGCGATTTTTTTTGCTCATTAAACCTATTGTTTTGCGGCGTTCTCGTTCCCGTTGCCGTCCTCGTAAAGCTTCCTAATAGGGAGCCGTTGGTTTTTGGCGATAAACGCTAACGAGTTTACTTGCTGCTAGTGTACTTGGTCACAGCCTTCGTTCCTTCACTAACGGCGTGTTTGGCAAGTTCACCGGGCAGAAGCAGCCTGATGGCGGTCTGGATCTCGCGGGAGCTGATGGTTGATTTCTTGTTGTAGTGCGCAAGGCGGGAAGCTTCGGTGGCGATGCGCTCGAAGATGTCGTTGACGAAGGAGTTCATGATGCCCATGGCTTTGCTGGAGATACCAGAGTCAGGGTGAACTTGCTTCAACACTTTGTAGATGTAGATAGCATAGCTTTCTCTTCTCTTTCCCCTCCTCTTCTTCTTTCCTTCAGCTGCGGCCTTTGCCTTGCCGGCTCTCTTCTCGCCTTTCTTTCGTGCTACTTTGGGTGCCATGTATAGAGATCAGAATGGATTTGGAAAAGCTTGCAACTAGAGCCATCTTGTATTTATACTTTTCTACAATACAGATTAAGAGGTCAGTCGGTCGTATTCACCGTCTTCTTCGCAAAGGCAATCATGCTGAGCGTGTTGGCGCCGGTGCTCCAGTGGACTTGGCTGCTGTGCTCGAGTATTTGAGCGCTGAGATCCTCGAGTTGGCGGGCAACGCTGCTCGTGACAACAAGAAGACAAGAATCATCTCCCGCCACATTCAGCTGGCTGTGCGCCATTTAGAGTTGAACAAACTGCTCGTCGGTGTCACCATCGCACAGGGAGGTGTTCTACCCAACATCCAGGCTGTGCTGCTGCCCAAGAAGACCGAGAAGAAGGCGAAAGCTTAAGCATCAAGCTTTCAGATACAAAACAAACGGCTCCTTTAGGAGTTACCAAAAGTTACAAAAGTCATGGCCAACTAAAGCATAACTAAAAATATTTTAGCAGTTCCCAGGCATTTACTTTCCACAAGCCAAATATGTTAGGTGGCACTCACTTGCAAAGTATACCTTTCAACAAAAAGTCCGTTTTTATGATCTATGCATTTTGTCCCTCAAACCCGTGCTGTTCCTCAGAAGTGTAAAGAATTCAGTTGACTTTATTTTCCTCAACCCTTAAATACTTTGTAAGTAGCCTTCCACGCAGTTGTTTTTAGTGCACTCGTATTTCAACTCCTCCCCGCAAACTGTGGCGCTCTGTTAAGCAGGCGTTTTTTTTTTTTTTGGAGGGGGGGGGGGGGGGGGGGTGGGAAGAGGTTAAAAAAAACGACTGCGTTAGAGGCTGCTTTATATAAAGCCCGTCGCACACGTGAGAAAACGGCTGAGACATCTGCCTCGCGAGGCATTTAGCTCAGCTGTTTCCTCACGTGTGCGGCGGGCTTAAGTAGCCTTTGATATCACTAACTGTGTGAATAAAGCGGCCCTCGTAGTGTCACAGAGAACAATATAGCCTGCATATTTATTCCTTTTTTTCCGATATCCTGAATATTTTAAACCCTTTTCAGTGATTTAGAGTGGTTTTATTTCTGAGAATCGTTTATGTTTACACCCACAACAGCATAGTCAACTGAGCTGAGCACAGCGTTTGTCTGAAAGAGCTATGCAGATTTTCAACTCGGTGCCTTTTCTGCGCTTTTATTGATGTGTAGATCGTATTGGCGGATGAACCACATTAACATAAGAAACGACTAACTGAATTCCCATTTACTTGTTTATGGACGAAGCACTATAGAAGGATTTTTCAGAGCTTGAAAACTTGAGGAGGCAGGCTTGATTTGAGACTGGTGATCATGAAAACCAGGCGTTATGCGCGAGAAACGACCTTTCGAAGAAGGTAGTGGAATAATCTGTTAGTTTAAGCAGAGTCGTAGTTGAATGAGCACGTGAAAAAAACTTAAGCTCTCCGCACATTTTAGTTTCACTATAACAAAATATTTAAAGAGAAATCGGAGAACAAGCTATTTTAGAGAACGTGCAAGTGAAACCTCAGTTTCACTTGAAGTATAAATCTCTTTATTGGTTATGACTTTTGTGAGATTTGGTGGCTCCTAAAGGAGCCGTTTGTTTGTGTTGGCAGCGTAGTCTAACCGCCAAATCCGTACAGCGTGCGTCCCTGGCGTTTGAGAGCGTACACCACATCCATGGCTGTCACAGTCTTTCGCTTGGCGTGCTCGGTGTACGTCACAGCGTCACGGATCACGTTCTCAAGGAAAACTTTGAGAACACCACGAGTCTCCTCGTAGATGAGGCCAGAGATTCGCTTGACACCGCCACGGCGAGCAAGACGACGGATGGCTGGCTTGGTGATGCCTTGGATGTTGTCCCGAAGGATCTTTCGGTGACGCTTGGCGCCTCCTTTTCCTAAACCTTTACCTCCTTTACCGCGACCAGTCATGTTTGCTTGATCAGTTACTCGTCGTAAATTAGTCTGAGATGACCGATGGAGCGCTGTTTGTGGCGTTATAGGGAGACTGATGACCTCTTAGGAAACCTAAACGTTTGACTATTGGTTGAAGTCAGACAAAACACAAAGCAATTTATATGAATATTACATAACCCACTTTTGTTCCTTTTTCGCCTAACGCGTAGCCACAAACTCGCGAATGCGTTTTCAATCCAACCCAACCAAAGAGACGTGACAAGGGACGTTTGTGATAAATACGAGTACGAGCCAAATGATATCAGGAAGAAGTAAAATATCTTCCATTTGCTAAGTAAAGTCGTCGGGTAGTTTTGAATTAACATCGCCATTGACCTCAGATATTTGTTGGATCGAAAACATGAATATAAAATGTGCGTTACAAATTTGACAGCCAATGAAACCGCTGCAAAACCCACCAATCAGTTTTTAGCCCGCCGGCATATAAAAAATACTTTTGTGCTTTTAACGAGCATAGCGGGAAATTCTCGTTGTTCTTTTTACGTGATCTCTGAAATGGCTCGTACAAAGCAAACTGCTCGTAAATCAACAGGTGGAAAAGCTCCACGTAAACAGCTCGCCACAAAGGCAGCTCGTAAGAGCGCGCCTGCTACCGGTGGAGTCAAGAAACCTCATCGTTACAGGCCTGGAACAGTGGCTCTTCGTGAGATCCGTCGTTATCAGAAATCAACCGAGCTGTTGATTCGCAAGCTGCCTTTCCAGCGTCTTGTGCGAGAAATCGCTCAGGATTTCAAGACTGATTTGCGTTTCCAGAGTTCCGCTGTGATGGCTCTTCAAGAAGCGAGCGAGGCTTACCTTGTTGGTCTGTTTGAAGACACCAACTTGTGCGCCATCCACGCCAAGCGCGTCACCATCATGCCCAAGGACATTCAGCTGGCCCGCCGAATCCGAGGAGAGCGAGCATAAGCGGATTCCATACATCACAAAACAAACGGCTCCTTTAGGAGCCAACACATTCATGAAAGCAATGATCAATCTAAGTAAAACCGTCAGATAATTTCCAAACTCCTAGCCTTTGAATTTTAGCTTCAATTTTGATTGTGTGGAACCGTTTTAAAAGTTTTAGCGGGTAGAAAACTATGCTGTCCGGGCAAGCCGGAGAGCTTCGATACTTTGCGACTAGCAGTTATCCGTGCTTTCAGTGATTTCCATTTCCTTCTGAGAATTCTAACAGCGCTTAGTTTTTGAGCACTGCTTCTTGATTTGGTGTCGTGTTTGGTTTTCTGGTCTAAAAATTAACGATCCTCAAAAGGTTTATCTTGATGGTTTAGGCATATAAGCCGAAAAAGTGTGGCTGGTATTCATTCAAGTGAAGCGTTTGACAAATTTGCATTTACCGCGCAATGAAAATGTTGTTCTTGAAATTTTCAACATGCTTGTTATCTTCGCGTTGAAACCCTGTGGCCAACTAAATATAAGGGAGCTTAAGACATGACGAAGTTGACGGCAACAAAAACGTTATTTCGAAATATAACTTATTAATTCAAATTGTTTAACTTTCAAAATGCTGGCGAACGTTCCAGGGACTAAATTGCTATGAACGACGTCAAAGTAAGGAAATAAAAAGAAAGATTTTACCGTCATGCGCCTACGTTCTCACGCGTTCTGAACGTTCTCACGTTCTGTGTGGTGTATGCTTTGTGAATATGGTAAAGCATGCCCACATAACTTGTTGCAACCTCAGCGTTTTTAAAATGCTCTTTTTCCGTTTCCGGTTTCGGCGTGCACACTGAGGCATCGTTTACACGGAAGCGGTTTCCAATAGACACGGTTTCATGACCTCGAAACCGCATCAAAAACGTCACGGTTTCGAAGTGTTTACACGGAATCTATCCAGCCGTTTACGTCATGGCGATCTCGTTCTCAGGCATTCTTCTGGGAGCATAACACTGTCTACAAAGTTGTCCCATCAAACACGAGTTCTCCCAGGCCGAATCCAGAATCGTCGTTTTGCTTTTCTCTTCGTTACTCTGGAGCGTATCGACAACATTTCAATACATCTCTGCCTGTTATTACGATATGCCTCTCGGTTTATAGAAAGTAAAATATATGAAAGCTGAAAAAAGCGAACTTAAATTAGTGTTAAATTGTGATTGTGCAAGAACTGAAGCGCTGCACTCCGTGCGAGGTTCACCATATTTACCCTTCGCGAGCCAGCCAATTTCGCACCAAAATAATTAACCGTTTTGAAATCGATGCGGTTTCGCCGTTTACACGACCAATGAAACCGTATCGTTTTGAAAACACTCCACTTTTGAAAGCGTTTTCAAAACGACCCGGTTCTGATAACGAACTCGACCGCCGCCGTGTAAACTAAAGCGTAACCGCGGTTACAAATGAAACCGCGTCCGTGTAAACAGTGCCTGAAGCACCGTGGAGGCATTTTATTAGCCTGCGTGGCAAGCGTTTCCGTGGGGTTTCCGAGCATTGAAAGACAAAGCAACTGGATTTTCGATGTCTTGACTGCCTCTCTTTCATTTTTTGCTCCTGCCCCATTTTTCGCGCGGCCAAAACATCAAAAATCCCGTTGCTCGGTCTTTCTTTGCTCGGAAGCCCCACAAAAACGCTTGCTACGCAGACTACGTTTTCATATTTATCTACACGTTTGTAGAGCCTTTTCAATAGCTCCGTTTTCGGTGCCCAAAAGCGTCATTTCAGTGTAAAAGGGCAAACCGGCCGGAGACAGAAAGATTACGTTTCGAAATTTATCAAGGTTAGTGTGTTAACGGGTCCTTAGGTGAAAAAAATTCCCAAGTTGCAATATCCTTCGTGTTTCGATTAATATGACAGAAACAAGAAATTCGCGGCGAACTTGAAACACCCTTTCTGGTCATCCTTTAAAATATTACCATTAATGGAATACCCCTAGTCTCAAAGCGTCAGGTTCAGCGATTTCCTTTGAAAACGTGGAGCCGTAGACGAGATACGCTCTAGCAAACACTCTTAAAAATGTTCTTGTTTTCGGCGTTTAGCAGTTTTACAAATTAGACAAACTTTTAGCGGGATAACTATTAGTCGATAGACTCAAATGCTGAACAAAAATTTACCAAACAGAGCTAATAATGTTAGTCTTCTTCCATTTATACTGCAAGCAGTCGTACTGGTTTCCCCAGATCATTTGCGTGCGCGAACGGACGGCTTGCGGCCCCTCGTAGTTTCGCTGCTCGCTGCGCGCTAGATAATAGAAAGAAACTCTAAAAAAACAAGGCTGACACTACGTGAGAAAAGTTGATTTTGCGAGACACCAACATCACCGAAACTCGATAAGCTAATAGGGTTGTAACCGTCGACAGCTGTTTCGTCCTTCTTGGGACTCGTCAGCACGGCGTAACAAACTTAAATGACGTTAGATTCATGCCAACCCAAATAAATTGGACAGTGACCTGTTCACGATATCAAGAAAAGAGGAGAATGAGTCTGCTCACATTCTTCCTGTCATTATGTCATGTCTGAGTGCGACTCTTGTCGGGTATACCATACTGTATCAGAAACACTCCCACATACGTTTTTCCAGTGTTCCATAGTCTCTATGTTCTTTGACCTTAATGAACGCAACGTTAAATATTGGTAGCATAATAACACACATCTCAAAGATATTTTGAATTACGTCTCCCTCGTTGCAAAATATTTTATCTTTTGCTGTTTTCAGGACAATGTCTCTGTGATTTTTGACAGCTTCTTTCATTTCTTAAGCAACAAGACTGACACACTCAAGCAAATTGCTTTAAAACAAAAAAACAAACAAACAACTTGTAGAGTTCAATAACAAGTTGAAATATTTTATTTTAGTTTCACCTTCCTGGTACTTGTTTTTAAATCTACAAAACATTTTCAGGGAATCAAGTGATCAATTCACTGTTTCTGTTCTTGTAAAATTTCTCGTACAAATTTTGTCTTATCTGCGCGGATATTTTAAGAGTCAAGAATACTCGAATGGATCTAATTTTAGGGCCGCGGGCAAATCAAATTTTATTTTAGCGATTTTAGTTGCATGTTAAATTCTCTTAGGCAAGGAGAGTTTTCGTCATATTTTGTATACATGGATGTGGAAATACCAGAAACGTCAGCGAGCCTGCGGCTAAGCTAGAGAGGTAAGCCAGTCGTTCCTACTTTCAGTACCAATTCCAATTTCAGTTGAATACAGGAGAGATTCATGCATACAGCTCTCTAGTTTCTATGAAAATTAACCAGGTAGTTAATTTATTGATAGAACGAGGCTATGCGCTCGTTTGAATGAGCTACGAATTGCCTTTTTGTTCTTATATCTGTAGCGCACATTGAATCTAGCGAGCGAAAGAAAGAACACTGGGTGACTGCACGCAGTCTACTGTTTGAAGTATTCGTTGCCAGACTTTTCTTCATGGCCGCTAAACGGCTTAGTAAAAGTTTTGCGTTAAAGAATATTACTTGGTCATTGTTTTTCTAACATTTGGTGGCTCCTAAAGGAGCTGTTTGAATTTCTGTATTACGCTTTGTCAGGTTTGTCTCCATGCTGATACTTAGTAAAAGATTGTATATAAAGAACTTGATTGTTTGATTGGCAGCTATAAACTAAGCAGCTAGGCTACATTACAGAATATCACATTGGTCATTGCTTTTCTAACATCTGGTGGCTCCTACAGGAGCCGTTGGTTTTTGGCGGCAAACTCAACGAGTTTACTTGCTGCTAGTGTACTTGGTCACAGCCTTGGTTCCTTCACTGACGGCGTGTTTGGCCAGTTCACCGGGCAGAAGCAGCCTGATGGCGGTCTGGATCTCGCGGGAGCTGATGGTTGATTTCTTGTTGTAGTGCGCAAGGCGGGAAGCTTCGGTGGCGATGCGCTCGAAGATGTCGTTGACGAAGGAGTTCATGATTCCCATGGCTTTGCTGGAGATACCAGTGTCAGGGTGAACTTGCTTCAACACTTTGTAGATGTAGATAGCATAGCTTTCTCTTCTTTTTCCCCTCCTCTTCTTCTTTCCTTCAGCTGCGGCCTTTGCCTTGCCGGCTCTCTTCTCGCCTTTCTTTCCTGCTACTTTGGGTGCCATGTGTGTAGATCAGAGTGGATTTGGAATACCTTGCAACTCGAGTCATCTTGTATTTATACTAAAACAACGAAAAGATCGATTATCATACGGATCGAAATCCTCGATTGCTGATTGGCCACTTTACATAAGTATAGCTTTTCTACAACAGAGATTAAGAGGTCAGCCTTTGTTTGCATATCATTTTTCTTTACATAAAAGGCCCATTCTTTTCAAATTGAAATTAGTTGTCAACGAAATCTCTGATTGGTGCTTTTCGATCCTCCTTGCACAAACACGAAATATAAAGATTGTAGTCCGTCGAGTTTGATATCATTTCCACATATTTCAGGACTTTTTGTTCGTAAAAATTCGAAAATGTCTGGTCGCGGTAAAGGTAAAGCAAAGGGAACCAAGTCGAAGAGCCGCTCATCCCGAGCAGGGCTTCAATTCCCAGTCGGTCGCATCCACCGTCTTCTTCGCAAAGGCAACTATGCTGAGCGTGTTGGCGCTGGTGCTCCAGTGTACTTGGCTGCTGTGCTCGAGTATTTGAGCGCTGAGATCCTCGAGTTGGCGGGCAACGCTGCTCGTGACAACAAGAAGACAAGAATCATCCCCCGTCACCTACAGCTGGCTGTGCGCAATGACGAGGAGTTGAACAAACTGCTCGCCGGTGTCACCATCGCACAGGGAGGTGTTCTACCCAACATCCAAGCTGTACTGCTGCCCAAGAAGACCGAGAAGAAGGCGAAAGCTTAAGCATCAAGCTTTCAAATACAAAACCAACGGCTCCTTTAGGAGCCACCAAATGTTACAAAAGTCATGGCCAACTAAAGCATAACTAGAAACATTTTAGCAGTTCCCAGGCATTTACTTTCCACAAGCCAAATATGTTAGGTGGCACTCACTTGCAAAGTATACTTTTCAACAGAAAGTCCGTTTTTATGATCGATGCATTTTGTCCCTCAAACCCGTGTTGTTCCTCAGAAGTGTAAAGAATTCAGTTGCCTTTATTTTCCTCAACCCTTAAATACTTTGTAAGTAGCCTTCCACGCAGTTGTTTTTAGTGTATTTCAACTCCTCGCCACAAAGTGTGGCGCTCTGTCAAGCAGGCGTTTGTTGGGGAGGAGGTTAAAAAACGACTGCGTGAGAGGCTGCTTTATATAAGTGAGCCTTTGATATCAATAACTTTGTGAATAAAGCGGCCCTCGTAGTGTCACTGAGAACAAAGTAGCTTGCAGATCTATTCCTTTTTTCCGATATCCTGAAAATTTTAAACCCTTTTCAGTGATTTAGAGTGGTTTTATTTCTGAGAATCGTTTATGTTTTGAACACTCACAACAGCATAGTAAACTGAGCTGAGCACAGCATTTGTTAAAGAGCTATGATTATTTTCAATCCGGTGCCTTTTCTGCGCTTTTATTGATGTGTAAATCATATTGGCGGATGAACCACATCAACAATAAGAAACGACTAACTGAATTCCCATTTACTTGTTTATGGACGAAGCACCATAGAAGGATTTTTCAGAGTTTGAAAACTTGAGGCAGGCCTGATTTGAGACTGGTGATCATGAAACCAAGCGTTATGCGCGAGAAACGAGCTTTCGAAGAAGGTAGCGGAATAATCTGTTAGTTTAAGCAGAGTCGTAGTTGAATGAGCACGTGAAAAAAACTTAAGCTCTACGCACATTTTAGTTTCACTATAACAAAATATTTAAAGAGAAATCGGAGAACAAGCTATTTTAGAGAACGTGCGAGTGAAACCTCAGTTTCACTTGAAGTATAAATCTCTTTATTGGTTATGACTTTTGTGAGATTTAGTGGCTCCTAAAAGAGCCGTTTGTTTGTGTTAGCAGCGTAGTCTAACCGCCAAATCCGTACAGCGTGCGTCCCTGGCGTTTGAGAGCGTACACCACATCCATGGCTGTCACAGTCTTTCGCTTGGCGTGCTCGGTGTACGTCACAGCATCACGGATCACGTTCTCAAGGAAAACTTTGAGAACACCACGAGTCTCCTCGTAGATGAGGCCAGAGATTCGCTTGACACCGCCACGGCGAGCAAGACGACGGATGGCTGGCTTGGTGATGCCTTGGATGTTGTCCCGAAGGATCTTTCGGTGACGCTTGGCGCCTCCTTTTCCTAAACCTTTACCTCCTTTACCGCGACCAGTCATGTTTGCTTGATCAGTTACTCGTCGTAAATCTGAGATGACCGATGAAGCGCTGTTTGTGGGTTTATAGCGAGATGAATGACCTCTTAGGAAACCTAAACGTTTGTCTATTGGTTGAAGTCAGACAAAACACAAAGCAATTTATATGAATATTACATAACCCACTTTTGTCCCTCTTTCGCCTAAAGCGTGGCCACAAACTCGCGAATGCGGTTTGAATCCAACCCACCGACTAAAGAGACATAAAAAGGGACATTTGTGATAAATACGAATACGAGCCAAGTGATATCAGGAAGAAGTAAAATGTCTTCCATTTGCTAAGCAAAGTCGTCGGGTAGTTTTGAATTAACATCGCCATTGACCTCAAATATTTGTTGGATCGAAACATGAATATAAAATGTGCGTTACAAATTTGACAACCAATGAAACCGCTGCAAAACCCACCAATCAGTTTTTAGCCCGCCGGCATATAAAAAGACTTATGTGCTTTTAACAAGCATAGCGGGAAATTCTCGTTGTTCTTTTTACGTGATCTCTGAAATGGCTCGTACAAAGCAAACTGCTCGTAAATCAACAGGCGGAAAAGCTCCACGTAAACAGCTCGCCACAAAGGCAGCTCGTAAGAGCGCGCCTGCTACCGGTGGAGTCAAGAAACCTCATCGTTACAGGCCTGGAACAGTGGCTCTTCGTGAGATCCGTCGTTATCAGAAATCAACCGAGCTGTTGATCCGCAAGCTGCCTTTCCAGCGTCTTGTGCGAGAAATCGCTCAGGATTTCAAGACTGATTTGCGTTTTCAGAGCTCCGCTGTGATGGCTCTTCAAGAAGCGAGCGAGGCTTACCTTGTTGGTCTGTTTGAAGACACCAACTTGTGCGCCATCCACGCCAAGCGCGTTACCATCATGCCCAAGGACATTCAGCTGGCCCGCCGAATCCGCGGAGAGCGAGCATAAGCGGATTCGATACATCACAAAACAAACGGCTCCTTTAGGAGCCAACACATTCATGAAAGCAATCACCAATCTAAGTAAAACCGTCAGATAATTTCCAAACTCCTACCCTTTGAATTTTATCTTCAATTTTGATTGTTTGGAACCGTTTTAAAAGTCTTAGCGGGTAGAAAACTGCGCTATCCGGGCAAGCCGGAGAGCTTCGATACTTTGCGACTAGCAGTTGTTCGCGCTTTCAGTGATTTGCATTTCCTTCTGAGAATTCTAACAGCAATTAGTTTTTGAGCACTGCTTCGTGATTCGGTGTCACGTATGGTTTTCTGGTCTAAAAATTAACGATCCCCCAAAAGTTTATCTTGATGGTTTAGGCAAATAAGCCGAAAAAGTATGGCTGGTATTCAAGTGAAGCGTTTCAAGTTTAAGTTTATTAAAATTAACAACATAATACAAAGCAGCGCTAACCCGCAAATAGCTAAGGCTAATCTTGGCGGGTAGCGAGTAGGACTGTTTAAAGAGTAAATATAATAATTGTGAGTATGGGATAAGTGAAGAAATAAAATAAATATATATACACAATGAATAAATAAATAATTAGAACAAGTAAATAAATAAATAGATAAAACAGCAATTGCAGTTAGATAAAGCTACTTTGAGTAATTATTTGGAAATTTTTTTAATTAGGAAAGGTATGCCAACATAATCGTTCTCTTCCATTAAGACTTGTAAGAGTCGATTTTGTAGATTTTTCTTAAATACAAACTTCGATAATTGACGTAATTCTTCGGGGATGCTATTCCATATTTTGGCCCCTAGTCTTGAAGCGTTTACCAAATTTGCATTTTCCGCGCAATGAAAATGTTTCCCCTGACATTTTCAACGCTTGTTATCTTCGCGTTGAAACCCTGTGCCCAATTACATATAAGGGAGCTTAAGCAACGACGACGTCGACGGCAAGGAAAACGTTATTTGAAATATCAATTTCTCTTTTTTGTAACTCTTTCAAGATTATTCTAAATTGTTTAACTTACTGGCGAGCTGTTGAGGGACTAAATTGCTATGAACTGTACATCAAAGTAAGGAAATAAAAAGGAAAATTTGCCGCCACGTGCTCACGTTCTCGAGAATAATAAAATTTGGTCATTTTACGTTCTTGTTTTGCAGAGGACGGCAAAGAAATGTACCAAAATGTAAACACAGGTGCAAAGCGATTGTCTTTGTTCATTAAGCGTATTGTTTTGTAACGTTCTCGTTGCCGTCGTCGTCCTAAGTTCCCTATTTATTAACTATTCGCGCCGTTCTGATCGATAGTTTACCCAAGCACATTTGGACGGTATTCTTAAGCGGTGTCACGTGGATGTGAGAGCGTTCATCGTAGAGTAACCTGATAAGAATTTACGACGTGTGCACACTAATCTGGAAAAGTTTTCGCCTCGAAAACGGAAAAGATGTTTTCTGTTCACACTATCGTTTTCGTGTCGTTTTCACTGTCCACAATGGAACTCTGTTAAGGCCCTAAAGCGCGCAAATGTATGGTATATGCTTACCCATATAATCTCAGCGTTTTCAAAAGGCTCTTTTTCCGTTTCAGTTTTCGCCGTCCACACTTCAGCACGGAAGAAGCGTTTCATTAGCCTGCGTAGCAAGCGTTTCCTTGGGGTTCCGTGCAAAGAAAGACCGAGCAACGGGATTTTCGATGTCTTGAACGCCCCTCTTTCATTTTTTGCTCTCGCCCCATTTTTCGCGCGGCGAAAACATCACATATCCCGTTGCGCGGTCTTACTTTGCTCGGAAGCCCCACAGAAACGCTTGTTGCGCAGGCTACGTTTTCATATTTATCCACACGTTTGCAGAGCGTTTTCAACAGCTCCGTTTTCGGTGCCCAAAAACGTCGTTTCAGTGTGAAAGAAAGCATGGGCACCCAACAAGCCAAATCAACCAAAAGCTGTAGAGAGGGCTTTTTAACTACCTAATGGTGTTTGAAGTCTGTTTAAAGCGATGTTTTCATAAGCTAGAAGAAATTCATCTGTCCAGATTCTCTATGGCTGAAATCTTAATTGCTCGAAAATGGTAGGGAACAAAGTCTTCCTTTGAGAAAATGCAAGCTGAAATGAACTTTCCACGAACTTTATAGGGAACTATTTTCTTTTCGAAAATGCTAGTTTACGTTTTTGACTGCCAAAAACAGCAATTTCGACCTTTTCGAAAACCTCAGGGGCTATGATTTCTCAATTGCGAATCTTTAGGCCACGTTTTAGTTACGAGAATCCGAGTGCACTCTTTAATTACTGCCGAAAGCACAAGGTGAATTACCCTCCACCGAACAGATATCTACCGAAACTTGTCGTTGGGTGCCCCTGAGAAAGAACAAACCGGCCGGAAACAGAAAGATTACGTTTCCAAATTTATCAAGGTTAGTGTTTTTACGGGTCCTTGGTGAAAAAATTCTCAAGTTGCAATATCCTTCGTGTTTCGACTAATATGACGTTGAAACTGGCAAAACTGAACAGGAAGAAACAAAAAATTCGCCTGGAACTTAAGAGCGGCCCTTCTGGTCATCCTTTAAAATCTTACCATTAACCCACTGGCACCCGTGCCGGCCAAAACCGGCCGCACAAGACTCCCATGCTTCAAAACATCGCAACGTTCTCAATCGCACGAATATTGTCTTAACTGTCAGTTGTGAGCACGAAATGGAATGTCCTTTAAACTTGGATATCCAATAAACGCAAGAAACGTAGCGATTTTTACCAAATATGGCCTTTTTAGTTTGGACAAGAACGAAACTGACCGTTTTTAACGTCAAAGAGAAACGACGAAAATGTCCCTTTTTGCCTTTATGTTTTTTAAAGAAATCATCGTCCAAAAACCAAACTTCAACCATCATAACAAAATTCAGTCCTTGTAATAGCTTAGAAATGACTTTTTTTGTTCATATTCTTATCCCGAGCGTAGATACAGTCTTTTGTTCCAGTGCATTCGGGCCTCCCCGCCATTTTCAACATCTTGACCGCATTACACGCTGGGAAATAACGAGAATTTTGGACAGCGCCCGTTCCTACCCCCAGTTCTTTCACATATAAACTAAGTCTACAGCCACTCCAACCTACCGCCAAAAATTCGTACTTGTGGTCATCTTCAGTGCTCACAAATTCCAAAATATGTGGCGGTAGGTCGAGAAATTCATCAATAGTCGAGTCCCAAAGGACGCCAACAAAGTACATCACCTTGCTCGATTCTTTGAGAAAGTGGACTGTTAACCACCGTCACGCTTAATGATGCTCATCAGGCAGCCACTAAAGATGAAAAATGGTTGTAAACTTAGCAAACATCGCAAGCAAACCGTCGGAACTTGGGACGTTGTTGTAGCTACACGGATGAAAAATAGCTACCTCAGAATGACGTTTTTAGAAACCTTGAGCCTCCAGTGCCTTAGGACAGCACCACTTTTCCATGGTAGTTTCAATAAAGAGTCACGAAATGCTATGGATCGTTAATAGGTGGAAAATCGCTCCGAAAACTTAAAAACGGCTGGTAGTCAATGGGTTAATCGAATACCCCTAGTCTCAAAGCATGAGGATCAGCGACTTCCTTTGAAAACATGGAGCCGTAGACCAGATGTTTAGCACAGGAGAACTATTAGTCGATAGACTCAAATGATGAACAAAAATTTACCAAACAGAGCTAATAATGTCAGTCTCCTTTCATTTATACTGCAAGAAGTCGTACTGGTTTCCTCAGATCATTTGCGCACGCGAACGGACGGCTTGCAGCCCCTCGTGGTTTCGCTGCTCGCTGCGCGCTAGATACAATTCGAGCTAACGAAATAGAAGAATAAAGAAACTCTACAAAACCAAGACAAATAATACTTGAAAAAAGTTGACTTTGCGAGACACCAAGATGACCGAAACTCGATAAAGTAGGGCTGCAACCATGGACAGCTGTTTCGTCCTTCTTGAGACTCGTCAGCACGGCGTAACAAACTTAAATGACGTTAGCTGCATGCCAACACGAATAAATTGCACAGTGACCTGTTTACGATATCAAGAAAAGAGGAGAAAGAGTCTGCTCACATTCTTTCTGCCATTTTGTCATGTCCGGCTGAGTCCTACTCTTGTCGGGTATGCCATACTGTATCAGAAACACTCCCACATACGTTTTTCCAGTCTTCCATAGTCTCTATGTTCTGGCAAGCTTTTCGCAATTGGTGGTTTGAAAAAAAGTCTACAAAACTTTGACCTTAATGAACGCAACGTTAAATATTGGTATCACAATAACACGCAACTCAAAGATCTTTTGAATTACGTCTCCCTCTTTGCGAGATATTTTTTTTTGCTATTTTTCAGGGCAATGACTCTGTAATTTTTGACAGCTTCCCCATTTCTTGAGCAACAGAATTGACACATTCAAGGCCACTCAAGCAAATTGCTTTAAAAACAAACAGCTACAAGTTCAGTACCAGTTCCAATTTCAGTTTAATACGGGAGAGACTTATGCATCTAGCTCTCTAGTTTCTACCAAAATTAACCAGGTAGTTAATTTCATGATAGAACGAGACTATGCGCTCGTTTGAATGAACTACGAATTGTCTTTTTGTTCTCATTTCTGTAGCGCACATTGAATCTAGCGAGCGAAAGAAAGAACATTGGGTGACTGCACGCAGCCTAGCGTTCGAAGTATTCTTTGCCAGGCTTGTCTTCATGGCCGCTAAACGGCTTAGTAAAAGTTTTGCATTAAAGAATATTACGTTGGTCATTGCTTTTCTAACATTTGGTGGCTCCTAAAGGAGCCGTTGGTTTCTGGCGATAAACTCTAACGAGTTTACTTGCTGCTGGTGTACTTGGTCACAGCCTTGGTTCCTTCACTGACGGCGTGTTTGGCCAGTTCACCGGGCAGAAGCAGCCTGATGGCGGTCTGGATCTCGCGGGAGCTGATGGTTGATTTCTTGTTGTAGTGCGCAAGGCGGGAAGCTTCGGTGGCGGTGCGCTCGAAGATGTCGTTGACGAATGAGTTCATGATGCCCATAGCTTTGCTGGAGATACCAGTGTCAGGGTGAACTTGCTTCAGCACTTTGTAGATGTAGATAGCATAGCTTTCCTTTCTCTTTCCCCTCCTCTTCTTCTTTCCTTCAGCTGCGGCCTTTGCCTTGCCGGCTCTCTTCTCGCCTTTCTTTCCTGCTACTTTGGGTGCCATGTCTGGAGATCAGAATGGATTTGGAATACCTTGCAACTCGAGTCATCTTGTATTTATATAAAACAACGAAAAGATCGATTATCATACGGATCGAAATCCTCGATAGCTGATTGGCCACTTTACATGAATATAACTTTTCTACAATACAGATTAAGAGGTCAGCCTTTGTTTGCATATCATTTCCTTTACATAAAAGGCCATTCCTTTCAAATTGAAATTAGTCGTTAAGGAAAGTCTCTGATTGGTGCTTTTCGATCCTCCTTGCATAAAAACCAACTATAAAGATTGTAGTCCGTCGAGTTTGATATCATTCCCACATATTTCAGGACTTTTTGTTTATAAAAATTCCAAAATGTCTGGTCGCGGTAAAGGTAAAGCAAAGGGAACCAAGTCGAAGAGCCGCTCATCCCGAGCAGGGCTTCAATTCCCAGTCGGTCGTATCCACCGTCTTCTTCGCAAAGGCAACTATGGTGAGCGTGTTGGCGCCGGTGCACCAGTGTATTTGGCCGCTGTGCTCGAGTATTTGAGCGCTGAGATCCTCGAGTTGGCAGGCAACGCTGCTCGTGACAACAAGAAGACAAGAATCATCCCTCGTCACCTTCAGCTGGCTGTGCGCAATGACGAGGAGTTGAACAAACTGCTCGCCGGCGTCACCATCGCACAGGGAGGTGTTCTACCCAACATCCAGGCTGTACTGCTGCCCAAGAAGACCGAGAAGAAGGCGAAAGCTTAAGTATCAAGCTTTCTCGTGCCAAACCAACAGCTCCTCTAGGAGCCACCAAATGTTACAAAAGTCATGATCAATGAAATCATAAGTACAAACATAAACTTACTAAGTTCCATATATAAGGTTTTAGGTCCTACTTACTATCAAAATATACCTTTTGTCAAAAAGGTGTTTTTATGATGCATTTTGGCCTGAAAACAGCTCTTCCTCAGAAGTGGAAAGACTTCAATGGTCTTTTTTGTCGAACCTTTTAGCTTTACATAAGTAGTCTTTGAATATCAATGAGCTGTGGATAAAGCGGCCCTGGGTCCCATTTCTCGAACGTCCCGGTAACTTAACGGGCCCGAAAAGCATATTTTGAGATCAATTTCTGGAGAAAAATAGGGTGTGCTCTAACCTGTAATGAGGTCCAATTTGTTTCTTTAGCTGATAAATTTACTGTATAATTTTCAAAACTTTAGTAACTCTCATCTGGAATGGAAAACAAACGACAGCTTAACGGGCCGGTAATCCAGTACCCCTCGGGGTTCAGTACCGGGAGCTTGAGAAGCGTCCCCCTGGTGGTGTCACTGAAAGAGTAAAGAGCCCGGCTATTAACCTCCTTCAGTGATTTAGAATGGTATTATTTCTAAAATCATTTATGTTTTAACACTCACAACAGCATAGTCAACTGAGGACGACGTTTGTTCTATAGATATGCAAATTTTCAATTCGGCGCCTTTTTTGCACTCGCATTCATTGATTGGCGAACGGACGAGATTAGCATAAAGGCCGCCGCACACGTGTGGAAACAGCTGAGCAAAATGCCTCGCGAAGCAGTTAGCTCGGCCGTTTCCTCTCGTGTGCGGCGAGGTTTTCGTGAGATTTTCGCCTCGCGAGGCCGTGTGGAAAATATCAAACATGTTTGATATTGATCTCACGGCCTTGCGATGCGAATTTTTCACCAAAATTTCGCCGCACACGAGAGGAAACGGTTGAGCTAACTGCCTCGCGAGGCATTTTGCTCAGCTGTTTCCTCACGTGTGTGGCGGGCTTTAGAGAAGTTTAACTGAATTTCCATTTACTTGTCTTATGAACGAAGCCATGATTATAGAAGTCCACGTTCAGACCACATAAATTAGAGGAATGTTGGCCTGGATTTAGACTGCCGATCATGAAAACAGGGGGATAAAAAAGCCTCGGAGAACTTTGTTTGTGGTTTCGTGGTCGATAAGGACTGCGGAAAAATCTGTCAAAATATTTCAAAAGAAATCAGAAAACTAGACATTTCAGAGGTGAAACCCCAATTTCACTCAAAATTTGAAGCCCATAATGAACTAGTTTTCATCTTCAAGTTAAAAAAATAGCATTTTACAAACTTGCAGGAAAGCTTTTTATTGGTTTTGACTTTTGTGAGATTTAGTGGCTCCTAAAGGAGCCGTTTGTTTGTGTTGGCAGCGTAGTCTAACCGCCAAATCCGTACAGCGTGCGTCCCTGGCGTTTGAGAGCGTACACCACATCCATGGCTGTGACAGTCTTTCGCTTGGCGTGCTCCGTGTACGTCACAGCATCACGGATCACGTTCTCAAGGAAAACTTTGAGAACACCACGAGTCTCCTCGTAGATGAGGCCAGAGATTCGCTTGACACCGCCACGGCGAGCAAGACGACGGATGGCTGGCTTGGTGATGCCTTGGATGTTGTCCCGAAGGATCTTTTGGTGACGCTTGGCGCCTCCTTTTCCTAAACCTTTACCTCCTTTACCGCGACCAGTCATGTTTGATTGATTACTGGCGTCGTAAATCTGAGATGACCGATGGAGCGCTGTTTGTGGCTTTATAGGGAGATGAATGACCTCTTAGGAAACCTAAACGTTTGACTATTGGTTGCAGTCAGACAAAACACAAAGCAATTTATATGAATATTACATAACCCACTTTTGTCCCTCTTTCGCCTAAAGCGTGGCCACAAACTCGCGGATGCGGTTTGAATCCAACCCACCGACTAAAGAGACATAAAAAGGGACATTTGTGATAAATACGAATACGAGCCAAGTGATATCAGGAAGAAGTAAAATATCTTCCATTTGCTAAGCAAAGTCGTCGGGCAGTTTTGAATTAACATCGCCATTGACCTCAAATATTTGTTGGATCGAAAACATGAATATAAAATGTGCGTTACAAATTTGACAGCCAATGAAACCGCTGCAAAACCCACCAATCAGTTTTTAGCCCGCCGGCATATAAAAAAGTCTTATGTGCTTTTAACAAGCATAGCGGGAAATTCTCGTTCTTTTTACGTGATCTCTGAAATGGCTCGTACAAAGCAAACTGCTCGTAAATCAACTGGCGGAAAAGCTCCACGTAAACAGCTCGCCACAAAGGCAGCTCGTAAGAGCGCGCCTGCTACCGGTGGAGTCAAGAAACCTCATCGTTACAGGCCTGGAACAGTGGCTCTTCGTGAGATCCGTCGTTATCAGAAATCAACCGAGCTGTTGATCCGCAAGCTGCCTTTCCAGCGTCTTGTGCGAGAAATCGCTCAAGATTTCAAGACCGACCTGCGTTTCCAGAGTTCCGCTGTGATGGCTCTTCAAGAAGCGAGCGAGGCTTACCTTGTTGGTCTGTTTGAAGACACCAACTTGTGCGCCATCCACGCCAAGCGCGTCACCATCATGCCCAAGGACATTCAGCTGGCCCGCCGAATCCGCGGAGAACGAGCATAAGCGGATTCGATACATCACAAAACAAACGGCTCCTTTAGGAGCCAACACATTCATGAAAGCAATCACCAATCTAAGTAAAACCGTCAGATACTTTCCAAACTCCTAGCCTTTGAATTTTAGCTTCAATTTTGATTGTTTGGAGCCGTTTTAAAAGTTTTAGCGGGTAGAAAACTGCGCTTTCCGGGCAAGCCGGAGAGCTTCGATACTTTGCGACTAGCAGTTATCCGCGCTTTCAGTGATTTTCAATTCCTTCCGAGAATTCTAACAGCGCTTAGGTTTTGAGCACTGCTTTGTGATTCGGTGTCATGTATGGTTTTCTGGCCTAATTTTAACGACCCCCAAAAGGTTTATCTTGATGGTTTAGGCATATAAGTCGAAAAAGTATATTTGGTATTCAAGCGAAGCGTTTACCGAATTTGCATTTACCGCGCAATGAAAATGTTGCCCCTGACTTTTTCAATGCTTGTTATCTTCGCGTTGAAACCCTGTGCCCAATTACAGATAAAGGAGCTGGCTTAACTGCAGAATACCCTGCCACTTCGAAGCTATACCCCCAAAAAGGCTGGATACGCGGATACAAACGCTGTGGCGGTTTAAGAGAAAGCCTATCTTCAGAGTGGATACGGGGATACGGGGATACGCAGTCTATATAAATTAATTATGCATTCCTGACACAAGCGCGCTACAAGCAATGAGTCGAAACAAGAGCGCAAAACAAGTAATATACCTCGTTTTTTCAGCCATGCGTCGAAACAAGCGTGATACATACGTAATATGGCTCGTTCTTTAGGCCATGAGTCGAAACAAGAGCGCTGCACAAAAGAAAATCTACCTATCTACTCCTCGTTCTTTTGTCATTCTCCTGTTTAATAGAACTAATCTCCAGATATTGATTCTAATTATACATCCTTCTTTAAGCAAAATATTAAATCACTCTTTACGCAATGTACTTACTAAAGCAATGTCTAATCAAGCACAATCATGTTACACATGGTTTGTGGATGCAATAATTTTTTCTGCTCGACTCAATGGGGTAATCAGTTTGCAAAACTACAACCATGTGACCGAAAATACTCTTCATTATTCCCCACGATCACTGCATTCCACCCATTTCATGTCGCATTTACAGATTTCACAAATACGATTTGCTGCAATCATTTTGTCGTCCTTCAGCCATTCGAAGGTGAAATCTTTATTCCAGAGATAGTTTTGAAGGAGATCGTCGTACGTCAAAACTTCCTCTTCAGGCTTCTGTCTTCCGTAACTGCCTTTGGAACGTGAACACCGGATACCGACCGTCTTTTCGATCAACGACTGAACAACCCACTTGGATGCCGATTTTTCTCTTATGAGTTACTGAGGTCATAATAAGTTACCGCTTACGGTGGCCACTACAGCTAATGGACGATGTGGCATTTTCTGCATAATTTTAATTTGGCAACAAAATGAACCATTTCTATTGACGTTTAATGATAGCAGCAAAATATATTACACTGATGTTCCATTTGCAAATTATTTCTCACCTTTTGTCCTTAAAATTTTCTTCATTTTCTGCTTTGCATCTTATAAAGCATACCACACAACCTATTATATTTGCTAACAATAGCTACCCAAGTTACCGAAATGTCTCACCTTTCCTAGTAATTAGAATACCATGCTAACAATAGATCCCAAAGTTACCGAAATGTCTCACTTTCTCTTGTAATTAGAATGACAATAAAGCACTTTCGTAAAGTAATACTCAACCACGGGCTTTTTACCACACTTGCTTCGTGTAGCGTACGTGTATTCACCACTGCGACTTTCCCTATTGCGCCAAAGGAGTAACTACAGAATACGGCTTCACGTTGCCTTTCCTACCAAACCCATCGAAATGTCTTATTCAAGATTAGCTAAACTACGGAAACAACCCGCTCACCGCGTATCCGCGTATCCACCTTGATATACACCTACCATAGCCATAGGGGAGGGTGGTCTAGCTCACCGCGTATCCACGTATCCGCGTATCCACTTCGATATACACCTACCATAGTCATAGGGGAGGGGTGGTCTAGCTCACCGCGTATCCACGTATCCGCTACCTTTGGGGTGTACCTTCCGTGTGGCAGGGTATTCTGCAGTTACTCCAAGGAGCTTAAGCAACTTTGACGTCGAAGCCAACGAAAACGTTATTTCGAAATATAACTTCTCGTTTTTGTGACTCTTTCACGATGATTCCAAATTGTTTAACTTTCAAAATGCTGGCGAACTGTCCAGGGACTAAATTGCTATGAACGATGTCAAAGTAAGGAAATAAAAAGGAAAATTTGCCGTCAAGATCTCACGTTCTCGAGAACTTGAGCACACAGTGGCAAATTTTTCTTTTTCTTTACTTTAACCCCGATCATAGAAATTTAGTTCCTTGATAGTTCGCCGACATTTTACAAGTTGAACAAATTGGAATAATCGCGAAAGTGCTACAATAACGAGAAGTTATATTTTGAAATGACGTTTTCGTTGCTGTAGCGTCCTCGTTTCTTAAGCCCCGCGGCCGGCTAAACGATCAAACATTTTCATCCAACATCGTGTTTGTCAAACATAACGTTGGGTGGCTAAACGCGCAAACAATGTTTGACCAAACACCAAACAAAGTGAGTTCACAGAACGATTTTTTGCGTATTATCGCTGAAATTTCGACGTTATGTGGTTCATTAAGTTGCTTTTCACTGGCTGTGCACGCTTTGTTGACTGGGGTGGCTAAGTGATCAAACATTTGTTCGTAATGCAAAATGTTGTTTGAAGATGTTTGATCTAGATCAAACATGGGAAGCGATTTAAATGCAATGTTGAGAGAGGTTCGGGGAGCAGAGTTGGTGCAGTGGTGAGAGCGCTCGCCTTCCACCAATGTGTCCCGGGTTCGATTCCCGCACTCGGCGTCATAAGTGGGCTGAGTTTGTTGGTTCTCTACTCTGCTCCGAGAGGTTTTTCTCCGGGTACTCCGGTTTTCCCCTCTCCCCAAAAACCAACATTTGATTTCATTTGATTTATTTAGAGTAGATTTGATTTAGTCTCCCCAATTAGTAGAGCATCTGTGCTTGGCTAGATACATTTGAGACTTAAATTAAGTGATTATTATTATTATTATTATTATTATTATTAGGTGGCTAAATGGTTAAACATGCTCGTGCGATACGATGTTGAATGAAAATATTTAATCGCTTAGCCGGGGCTTTAAACTATCTATTTATTAACTATGCGCGCCGTTCTGATCGATAGTTTACCTAAGCACATTTGGACGGTAAGTTATAGATGTGAAAGTGTTTATCGTAGAGTAACCTAATAAGAACTTACGCCGCGTGCACACTAATCAGGATAAGTTGTCGCCTCGAAAACGGAAAATATGTTTTTCGTCCACACTATGGTTTTCGTGTCGTATTCACCGTCCACAATTGAGCTCTGTTTTGGCCCTAAAGCGCGTAAATGTATGGTATATGCTTGTCCATATGGTAGAACATGCCAACCTTACTTCAAGCTTAGCGTTTTCAAAAAGCTCTTTTTCGTTTCAGTTTTCGCCGCCCACACTGAAGCACCGAAGAAGCGTTTCATTAGCCTGCGTAGCAAGCGTTTCCGTGGGGTTCTGAGCAAAGTAAGACCGAGCAACGGTATTTTCGATGTTTTGGTCGCCCTTCTTTCTTTTTTCTTTCTTTCTTTCTATTTTTTTTTGCTCGTCCCATTTTTCGCGCGGCCAAAACATCGAAAATCCCGTTGCGCGGTCTTACTTTGCTCGGAAGCCCCACAGAAGCGGTTGTTGCGCAGGCTACGTTTTCATACTTATCCACACGTTTGTAGAGCGTTTTCAACAGCTCCGTTTTCGGTGCCCCAAAACGTCGTTTCAGTGTGAAAGAAAGAACAATCCGGAGACAGAAAGATTACGTTTCCAAATTTATCCATGTTGGTGTGTTTATGGGCCCTCGGGTGAAAAAATAATATCGAGTTGCAATATCCTTCGTGTTTTTAATTAATATGTCGTTAAAACTGGCAATAACAAGAAGAAACAAAAACTTCGCGGCGAACTTGAAAGTGGCATTTCTGGTCATCTTTTAATGAAACGAGAAACGAGATTATCACAGGCTGCTACGGGCATGTAAGAAATCATCTTACCACTAATCGAATACCCCTAGTCTCAAAGCGTCAGGTTCAATGATTTCCTTTGAAAACATCGATCCGTAGACGAGATACGCTTTAGCAAACTCACTTAAAAATGTTTCTTTTTTTTTTTTTTCGACGTTTAGCAGTTTTACAACTTAGATAAACTTTTCGCGGGATAACTATCAGTCGATAGACTCCAATGATGAACACAAATTTACCAAAACAGAGCTAATAATAATGGTCTCCTTCCATTTAGACTGCGACCAATCGTTCTGATTTGCTCAGAACACTTGCGCAAACGGACGGCTTGCGGCCCCTCGTGGTTTCGCTGCCCGCTGCGCGCTAGGTCAATTCGAGCAAAAGAAATAGGAGAGGAAAGAGTCTGCTCACATTCTTCCTGCCATTATGTAATGCCTGAGTCCGACTCTCGTCAGGTATGCCAAACTGTATCAGAAACACTCCCACATATGTTTTTCCAGTGCGCCGCAGTCTCTACGTTTAGTAGTTCGTTTTTATGCAAGGAGGATCGAAAAGCACCTATCAGAGATTTCGTTGAGAACTAATTTCAATTTGAAAAGAATGGGCCTTTTATGTAAAGGAAAATTATATGCAAACAAAGGCTGCCCTCAGCTATCGAGGATTTCGATCCGTATGATAATCGATCCTTTCGTTCTTTTAGTATATTAAAATACAAGATGGCTCTAGTTGCAAGCTATTCCAAATCCATTCTGATCTCTAGACATTGGGGAGCAGGGTTGGCGTAGTGGTGAGAGCGCTCGCCTTCCACCAATGTGTCCCGGGTCCGATTCCCGGACTCGGTGTCATAAGTGGGCTGAGTCTGTTGGTTCTCTACTCTGTTCCGAGAGGTTTTTCTCCGGGTACTCCGGTTTTCCCCTCTCCCCAAAAACCAACATTTTATTTGTCGGAAGACACGCTCCA
>JAEMWC010000463.1:552500-590000 GCA_016490735.1 Pachyseris speciosa
GGCTGTTCGCAAATGGTTGGAAACTTTTGAATTCGGGTTTTGCAATGAGTTTGCGCATCTTGTTGTCTTCGTGGGGGCGGACAAGCTTGACGTCAATTCGGTTCCTCAGGTTTTCCATTGTTTTTCCGAAAACGGAGTTGTTCATCAATTTGTACAGTAAAAGTCTTTCTCGAAATCGTTTTTTGCCTTCTTGCGGAAATCGGTATTCATCCGGATATATGGCTCCATCCAAGGCTTTTGGTCGAATTCCAGAATTTTGTGGATTTGTTTGAGCTTCATCCCTTGGGACAGGTAAAACTGCAGGTTCCTGTAGTGGACCACGTAGTTCTTTTTGTCTTGAAGGGTCAGCAAAAAATCTTTTTGCAGTCTGTAAAGTTCAGGCCAAGTTCTTCAATCATTTTTTTCTGGTAATCGGACAGCCACTTTTTCTGCACAGCCCTTTTCTCGGGCGAAAGCGGATAGCTGTTGTGTTCTTTGTGGAGCTCGCGGGGATATTCCAAGTCCACCTCGAGAATCCATCCTTTTTTTGCGTTCTCCTTCTTTGCAAGGATTTCTTCCTCGTAGACGGCGCTTTTCCACTTGAAACCCGACAAGGGGAGCGGTTTGCTCATTGCCCATCCGTAAAGATTGTTGGCGTCCAAATACAATATGTGCTTTGTGGGCTTGGATTTATCATATCCTTCAACAAGTGGATTGTTTGCCTCTGCGAGCCTCTTGCTGACCATTGAAATTCCACCTCGCATGCCCCTTTCAACGAAAAGGTTCATATCGATGTCTGTCAAAAGCTCAAGCTCGATTTGGGTTTTTTTTAGCAAAGCGTACCACGAAAGGCCCAGCGACAAGGCGGTACTTTTCCATGCAGATGTTCCTGAAATTTTCGAAAACGTCGGCAAGAAGCGCCACATCGGTTGCGACATAGAGGTCGTGGTAATCCCCAAGCGTTTTGCAGTCGAACGTTTTCTAAACCTTCTTTGCGTGTTCGTAGTCTTCGTCTGAAATCACTTGGCCAGAAAGCGTGCTAAAGAAACATTCTTTCGGGGGGAGTGTTGTTTGGTTAAAAGCTTCAAGAGAATCGATGAATCCATAGGGATAAATGCCTTTTTTGAAAAGGAGATTAATTTGCGGGTTTCTTGGGAAAAGGCCTTTCGTATTTTAAGCTGGTCTTCTGGGGTGGCTTTGACAACTGCATCCAAACTTTTCGATAAAAACGCAAAACTATCAATGAAGACCAGTCCACCGATATTGAATGAAATGTATTTTTCGGTGTTGTTTGCAATGCAGTTGAGGCCGCGCTCAGTTTTAATGTCGGCCATTGCTTGCATCAAGTGGTGCGAATCGTAGCCTTTCAAATTGCGGAAAACGACTGGTATTGCGATTGTTTTGTTGTTAATTTGGAGCTTTTTGTTGCAGCTGTCATGCGCCGGTCCTCGGAATTTTCCGGAAATGTGGCAGTGGTCAATGACTGCGTCTCTGAAATCTTTTTGCAGCAGGGGTTCACCACAAAACAAGCAGTCTTGTTGAGTTTCTTTAATCCATTTGTCAATCGAATCAAGCGGTTGCTTGTCGCCTTTATTCAAAAAAGCCCAGAAGTCAAATTCTATTTTATCTTCCCATCTGCCAAACTCATCTGTCACGGGGATGACTATTTTTTGCTTTATGGAAGTATCTTCGGTGGCTTTGCCCTGCGTATTTTCCTGTCCAAACGTCAAAAGTTTGTTTTGAATCGAGGAATTGTTCCCTGACCAAAGGCTCGTCACAAATTTGGCATTTTTCTGCATTATTGAAAAGTTGCCAATCGTGGCGGCCCATTTTCACTTTTTCTTTGAATTTCAGGCTTTCTCGCAACTCTGCTTCAACTTCCAACAAGTTAAGGAACACTTCTGCTGTCTTGTGTTCCGAGTCGGGTTTTTGTCTGAAGGTGAAAACGGGGCGCATAATTTTTCCGTCGCTTCTGACAACTGTGAAAGCAAATCCACAAGCTTCGTGCATTTTGGTTTTTCACTTTTGTTTTCCGGAATTTTTGCGATTACGGCTTCAAAGTCTGCGTAAATAACGAAAGGTGCTTTCATTTGTTTTTTGAAGTTTTGAAATTTCCAGATGTTTTCTCCTTCTTTGGGCATTTCTGTTCTTGTTGGGGCTCCGTTTACCCCGTTCCAATATTTTTGATGATTTTCAAGAATTGTCTGTTTTGAGAACAAAGCCAAACACATTTCGCAAAAGAATTTTTCCTGTTGTTTTTTTTGAATTTTTATAAGGCAAAGCTGACATTCTTTTTATGAAACAGTAGTGTGTTTTTTCACCTTTCTGCAAAATCATTAGATTGATTCTTTTGAATTTCTTATCTTATTTTGGAAACTCTGTGAGCTTTAACGCTTTCTTTTTTTCTCATCCCACCCATAAACGTTTATTGAAAGGCTTGGATTTTGTTTTTCAAGTTTGTCAATATCTTTAACTGGTGTTGGAAACCTTATTCCGTCCCATTTGATTCCATCGTCAACATCTTTGTATTTGCTTGGTCTTTGGGGGTCTTTGGGAACAGGAAACAAAGCAGATTTCAAAGCCCATTTCAAGCATTCGTTGTCAGTATTTTTAACGTTGATAATTGCCTTTTTGTTTGCCAGTTTTGGTGGTAAAGGAATGTACGTTCCTCCAGCAAAAGGTTCATAATTCGCAACATTTACGTAGCCACGAGAGATGTTATTAACCCTCCATCCTGATCCTCTCTCAGACCATTGATTAACTTCACCTAGAGTTCTGCCGACAAATTGATCAAGTGAAGTAGTGTTTCTGTGTTTCCGTTTCCCATTGCTGGTCTTCATTACGAAATTCGCGTCCAAACCCAACTTGCATCCCAAAACTTGTTTTAATACTTCCAAATCTTTCAATTTCTTCTTAAATAACTTCAAAAGCTCTTTCCTTCATAGTGTTTGCGGAAAACTCTTCAATGTCATTTTTGTATTCATTGTCCGGATCAACATCCATTCTCCAAATATCGTTCCAATTCCTTGCAACGAAAAACTCATCCAAAATTGGTTGCTGGCCTATGCCTGCCCCCGCTTGCGCGGGCGGGCCATAAGAGTCGTTCAGCACCTCTTCCCGCATGCGTGCTGCTGCTGCCATTGTTAACCTTACAATGCCTTTTCTTTAAATGCCTGTACGTTTTGGCACACACGTAAACTGATGGTTTTCGTTGGTTTTCTTTTTGTTTTTTCGCTGATTTGGCAACTCTCTGTTACATTTTTACACACTTTTTCTGCATAACGCTTTTTATATATACTGGCAAAGCCGGTTTTAACTCGTCAACTATTGTTTACATTGGTTTACTATTGTATGCCTTGGTTTCCCTTGTTTTTTTTCTTGGCTGATTTGGCAACTCTATGTTAAATTTTTGTCACACTTTTTTTTACATAACGTTTTTTATATATACCGGCAAGCCGGTTTTAATTGGTTTAAGTTGTCAACTATTGTTCACCTTGGTTTATCTTTTTGTTTTTTGGTTTCTTTGTTTATTTTTTTCTGCGAAATATGTACACACACGTGAAAAAGGGCGGTCTCTGGCGCATTTGCGACGAAGGGCGAAGCCCGAGGAGCAAAAGCGCCAGAACCGCCCTTTTTCACGTGTGTCCAGTGAAGGCATACTAACTTCAAATATACTGCTAGCACAGTTTAGTTTACTCACTGCAACTGCTACAAAATGTCCCAAAGTCGCCTAAAATCATCTTAAGTTGCCTTAAGTTGCCTTCAGTCGCCAAAAATCGCCTTCATTTCATGGCAATTTTTGCCAAAATAGCCTTAAATCGCTTAAGTCGCTCAAAATTACGGCGACTTAAGGTCCCAGAGTAGGTCTGTTAACTAAAATAGGTTTTTTACTAGGTAAAACCTTTTTACCAAAGAAGGTAGAGACTGGTTGACACTGTGTTTTTGTTTTCTGTTGGATTGTCTGATTTCCGGAAAACCAATTCACCTAATTGGTTAACTCTCAAAGTAAAAACCTTTTCTTTATTGGACTCTTCTTACCTTTTTTGTTTGACCGCTGTTGCAGTGGACGTCATACAATAATTGGGCAATAACATCTTTGTAACGTTGAGGGGGCAGAAGAGCGGAAGCCGGGAAGAATAGAGAGCGGAAGGATAAGGGGGGCGGGAGTTCTAAGGCCCTGTTTACAAGCAAGGAGGGTAACCCTAGTGCTACGGTTACCCTGGCAGGAGGGTTACCATAATAGTTCCAAATTTCTTCTTTTTTCATCAACGTATTTACAAGGCAGCTTGAGTTACCCAAGCGCCAGGGTAACCCTAGGTGCCTTGTAAATGTTCTGATAGGGATAACTCGCCTACCCGGGACAACTTTTTAATTGTTTCCAGACCCCTGGAATTTTGACAACAAATGGCCATCATTGCTGACCGAGTACAACGCGGGGCGATGTAATCTTCCTTCTCTCTCAGAAACGGAAAATATTTCCAGTGCAAGGTCGGTAAATGCTTTTATATTTGTAGCTTCTTCTAGACCGAGTCATGGGGTCAAATCAAATAACCGGACTGGACCAGGGCAGTGTTTGACATTGCAAATTGTTGATATGCTAGTTTCTCGGCAACGGGCGAAAGGATAACTGTAAAGAAATCAGGGTCCCAGGCAGGAATCAACCTACGACCTCTCTAAAACCGGTCGGATGCTCTAACCACTGGGCTACAGGAGCCCCTGGTGAGCCAGGTCGCTTTATCTAGGTTCTTATAACCTGTTGTTGTCGTCGTCTTGCAATAAGGTAACATAACAGCATTCCATAACACTAGAAAGCAGCAATAACAGGCAATACAGAAAGGAGAATGGGAGTACTTAGCAGAACTTGTCGGCCATTTTGTACGCGATTAAGTTGTCCTGGGTGGTAGGGTAAGCTAAGGTGACTCCAGCAGTAGGGTCACCCTTTCTCCTTGTAAACAGCGCCAAAGAAGGCGGGAGGCGGGGAAAACAAGAGCTAGTGTAGAAGATCGGGAGAAAAAGGTACGTGAGGCCTAAGAACAGGGGCAGGAGGGAGATTTTGACTTCCCTGTTAAAGTGGGTCACACAGGTTCCCATTATTTTTCAGCACTTTTATTTTGATGCATCATTACTACCAAAATTTATACATAACTACTTTATAAATGCCCAGCCAAGTTAACATTTTTAGACATAGTAGGTTACCATAGCAACACTTTAACCTGTTAATAACACCCCTAATAAATACCTATAAACGACAATAATTCAAAAAACTAGTTCAATGACCCCCATTTTTTTATTTTTGGTAAATAAATAGCATAATAAAATACATTTTTTTGCCAAGTTTAAAAAACAATTGTAGGAGCAGATTCATAGCCACCTTACACTTTTGAAAATTTAGGGTTTCTCTGAATCCCCTCCTATAATTTTTTTAAAATTTGCAAAATATTGGATCTTGACATGCTTATTACTTTTCAAAAATAAAACTTAGGGGTCACCAAGCTTGTTTAGTTATTTTTGCTTTAAGCCAAAATTAGGGGTATTTTCAACAGGTTATAGGTATGGTAACCTACTGGGTGAAAAGAATTCAAAACTTGTTTACCAATGATTGGTCATTTGTTTGATAACACTATAAAGGTAACAACTTATAGATAGGTGGTAATAATCCATCAAAGTACAAGAGCTGGAAAGTACTGGAAACCAGTTAGTGCCATCTTAAGTTATGTCAACCAAAATTGTGGCACAAGGGAAATTTAAATACAAAAACAGGTGATCATACAAAGCTTTTTTGCTAAACAGTAAAACATTGTTCGCAAGTTTTGCAACAAAATTTTAATAAGACAGAATTCTTTCATTATGCAATGTCTATTTTCCTCCAATTTTTGAAAAGTGGAGATTCTTTACACGTCAGCTTAAGCTTGAAATTCGGAATTTGCCAGACAAAGCAGCAGTTAGCAAGCTAAAGATCAGACTATAAGGCGGACCATTCACAACCTTAAAGCCCGAAAAGCCTTGCCATCATTTTCAATGCCAGTTTGCTTAGAGAGTAAACACTGCTTCTGTTAACAGTTAATGTGTAGAGTTGTTTTGACAAAACAGTAAAACGTGTAGGGTTTTGTTGACAACAGCAAATGGGCAGGGTTTTAGTCCATAACAGGTGGAGTAACAAGAAAAGTGTCCAGTTGTTAGCGTTTATTGTTTAGCAAACCATTTACAAAATTGAAGCCCTGAAAAGCCTTTCCATTTTTTTCAATGCCAGTTTGCTTAAAGAGTAACACTGCTTCTGATAACAGTTAATGTGTAGAGTTCTTTCAACAACAGTAAATGTGTAGGGTTTTGTTGACACCAGCAAATGGGCAGGCTTTTGGTCCATATTGGGAAGAGTAACAAGAAATCAGTGTCCAATAGTTGCCGCTTCTTTAATTGCTTTTGTTTCATTAGATATGCATCAAAGAAGCTTTAACTAACATAAAGCCTCTCATGGGAAATACAATGGAAATCTTACAAGAGTTATCAGTGTACTTGATAACGTTCAGGTATAGAGTATATGTTTTTAAATTGATATTAAAGAAAATGGTTATCCTTTGTCAAACAAAACGTTGACGTTTTTATGACAAACACGGAACTTAAGTGCCCTTACTAGATGGATACGACTACACCTCTTGCAAAATATCGCAACCTACTTTCTAAGTAATGATAGCGTGATGCAACAGTTTTAAGAATATGTGAAAATCAAAGCTTACTGATCAGGCTTGTCCTTTTTATCAATTATTACTCAATACTAATCCATACAATCATGTTTAAGGATGCATGCAATGAATTCTGCATTTACATTTTGTGTCAAGGAAGGTTGCTGTTGCCTTCAAATGGAACTGAACAACAAACCAACTGTGACTATATCTGTACTGATGTCTCTGCGGTCGTTGTATCCTGCACCTTATAATAATCCTTTGACTCGTCCACTTTGTTCAAATCAAAGTATTCCACCTTCTCGCGCAACATCTCTTCCATCCTTTCCACAAGTTGATCAAAGCGTGGCCGTTCATCTGCAGTTTCCTTCCAACAGTCTGTCATCAAAGTGTAACTGGAAGGGAAGTCAAAAACAGTAACCTCTGTCTATCCTGCACAGCAAAATAGTGATACAATATAAACTATGCATAACTTAACCTTTCAAGCTAGACTCAAGTAAGTAGAGAGAAAATCATATAAAGCATGATTGTCAATTCCTTTGCATTCTCCTAAGACGTACATAATTGCAGTTCTTGGTTTTTTGACATTTTGATATTATGGGAAGAAGATGACTACTAACATTGAAATACCCATGATAATTAGAAAAGCTGGATTAGCTAAATAGTTCCATTTATATATTTATTACTGGTTTTCTTATTTATTACTCGTTTTTGCATAATTATCTTCCTGTTTGTCACCACAGTTTTAGTTTATAACCATAATTGTCTGTAATTTTAAATCCTTGTTACCTGTTGGTTATTTCTCTTAGGTGCGGTTGTTTTGTCCCCCCGATTACCTTCGTAGCTATTTGCAGGACAAACTTTTGACTTATATTGTAAAAAATAATTGTAAAGAAATAATTCAAAATAAAGTTGTTGTTGTATGTAGTTCATACAATGATGTCCTTTTTTGTTGGCTTTAGGTTTAAATTTCAGTTAAGAATGGTGTATGTTCATAAATATTGACGTGGATTTTCTCCTCAAGTTATGTTGGTGTTGATGGTAGATGAGGGAAGGTGTTGGCTAATGGACAGCACATGAGTGTATAATGTAAATGGACAATACAACTTGCTGTTTGTTTTTCCAGCTGCAGGGGACATTTTGCAAGCGCTTTTTGTAATTGCATACTTAGTGACCTGGCCTTTATGGAGACAAAGCCGGTGGCAACCTGCTCGTTCTAATACAGACCTTGCTGCTTTTCTAATGTAAATCATGATGTTCTTATGCTAACTAGTCCACATTCACATGAGAAAGACAGAGAAGTTTGTCTCATACAAGGTCACTGAGCATACAACTGTCAAATGGGCTATTCGGCTTTGGAGAAATACTGCTAAAACAAGGCTTAAAAAAATGTGTTTCTGATTCTTTCAATTGTTAAAACCATTAAAGCACTAGCCAGCGAGCAAGCTCCATAATGGGGTCTCGCTTGAGATTTATTTCAGTGCAAATGGCAAGAGGATTGGGGCGGGGGTGGGGTGAGTTTGAACACCAGTCCAACTCTCTCGCAGCTTGCGCCCCCGAAATAAATCTCTCATGAGACCCCAATAGAGGACTGGCCTATGTGCAACCAAGGAGATAGGAGACATCGGCATGCAGGCTGATAGAGGGCTTGCTCGCAGGCTATTAAAACAGTTAAGGTGATCTCATCATGAATTCACTAATAGCATTTTGCATCGTGTGCACTATGCTTCTTTCTCTTGTTATGAAGTGACACATACATCCATATAATCCATGCTGTCTCGTGGTGCTGCTTGCTACTTGTTGCAAACACTACTGTGACAGGAGACATAATAAACTCAAACTTACAAAGATTCTGGACAGATATCGGGCTTTTCCATTCGGTACCCTTCCTTCAGACACTTCAAGATCTCCGTGTGATTTAGCAGTGGGTAAGGCGAGCCACCTGGAATAAGTTGATGTCACTGTGTGAGAACAACTCTTCAATGCCGTTAAAAAAAATATGCATTGCGAAACTTTATTAAAAAGGCTCATGCTTTGTTCCAAGGAGTAACACAAATGTTGTGATATTCACTGAATGTCAAGCAAAAAATTTCTTAATTCTTCTAATCTAGAGAAAGAGAGGTCTTTAGTGCTTAGCAGGAGGAGAAAAACTTAATACAAGACGAGCTAAATTGAAGACAATATTATGATACACAATGCAGTTGGTAAGGTTAAACATTTGCCACTATTCATGTCCTTGCCAATAAATAGCCTTATGTTAAGTCTCAACCAGACTACTGGGAAACAGCTTAAAAAAATCCTTCTGATAAACAAGCGCAAATAACTTACTGCCAAAATATAGGACCGTGCTTGGAGAGCTGCTTGGACAAGAATGGCAAATACTATCTAGACTTTGAGCAGCTAACAACCAGAGGGAATGAAAAACACTTAATAGAGTGCTTTAGTAGAGACTAAAAAAATTACCTAGAGTTCCAATTTCCCACATGACAACTCCATAAGACCACCTGAAATTAACAGAGAGGAATAAAAGTGTAAGAGTCTAATGATAACAACAAAGTCAGACGATTACCTTAATTTCACAAACCTGGGTCACTTAAGTGTCCCTGTCTGACAAAATATGTTTGGGAATGTTGGAAAAGGGGGATTGAACAATTTCGATGAAACTTCCATCGATAATTTCAAGAGTATAACAGGGGTTAAGGAGATCCCAACTGGGGCTCCAAAATCACTGACAATTAATCTTGTTGTTAAGGGGTGACTTTGAATCCCATAACACCAAATACAAAGACCATTAACACTAATTCTGTGTACAGGGTTTCTCCTGTAGAAACCTTCTTGCTTCATACATAAGAGTTCTAATTGCAGACAAGGAACTGGCAGTGTATTGTCTGGGGTTAAGCTTGGTCAAATTTTGAAGGGAAAACTCTTACTTGCAAAAGCAGGTTATGATTTGTAGGAACAATAAAAAGTGTGGCCACTGAGCTCGTTTTTAAGTTATTGTCATTTAAAGCTTACATCAGGGGTGTTTCTAACAGGTTATAGTTTGCTATGGTAACCCAGTAGGAGAAACCTTCATAACTTGTTCACCAATGATTGCCCATTTGTTTCACTTTGATACCTGGAAACCAATGTTAGCCTTTGAAATGTTTTCCAGTCACACTCGCACATGTACACATTGTACATAGGTAAATATGAGACAGCGAAAATAGAGGGAATAAGTTAAGAAATGAAACTGGCAGGTGAAAAGAAAATTAGGGATCATCATGCATTCCAAACTGCTAATCCATGCAACGTTTATGAGGCCTAGGACAGGGCTATATTTCTCACCACATCTTCCATGGTGCGTGTACTCAATGTATGATGAGGCATGATATGATTACAACTCACATTACATTAGGAATGTGCAAAACCAATTGGGAAGAATGTCCTTAAATGGATCACTAATTAATCAGATGTAATATATGTACATACACATCACTCTTGGAACTGAAGATCTCGCCAGAGATTGCCTCAGGAGCCATCCACTTGATTGGCGGTTTCTTTTGCTTCTTGCCTTCATACACCTCACTGTACAACTGTTGCATCATACTAAAGTTGGCAATCTTGAGTTGCTTACTGTGTCCCACAAGAATGTTCCTTGTTGCCAGATCCCTGTGCACAAGGCCCTTCTCAGAAAGATAGCTCTGTAAAATAACCAAAAATTACTAGTGTTTACACTATCTAGACCAAAGTATTAAGTTACGTTTCTAAATGTGTTTGCGGATGATCCAAACTGCTCAAAAGACCACAAAAAGAGACCATAATATAATCAAGGCCTATGAAAAACCACTATTTAAAATAACATGAAAACATGACTGTCATAGTAAGAGTCTGACCATTGTTTTGTTCTTTAAGAACAAGAATTAATGTTACTTTCACTGGAAAACCCAGCTACCCAGCTGTCAACTTGAGCTTACCAAAGTACTGCATTAAGCATCAGTGCCAAAGATTAGTGACTCGTGACACACCCAATTGTTCTCAAAATCTTTTCCAGGGAGATTCCAAATCTTAATGGCACTTGCTCACATATTAAAAGAAGAGTTATAAATATGTTCAAAAGCTGCAAGATTACATCCCCACCCCAACCCCCAGTGGAGATAATGTGTAAATAGCAATCAGCCAATAATAATTATGATTTATCTGACTACAACCAGTCAATGTTTAATTCCCTGTTGAGTCTCTTCATCAAAATACAAACAAATGGTTTATCCTGGGCAGTACTAGCCATTGGAGTGCTTCCTTGAAAGACAATATGAAATTTGTCTCTTCAAGCTAAGGCAGCATGTTGCGAATGGTTGATATTAATAAGTCATACTGTTACCAATGAGCGGTATCATAGCAACCCCAGTAATGGCTTACTTATGAAAAGCTGCAAAATGACATCCCTTGGCAACCTTGGGAAGAGATAACTGTTAAAACCTTCACAATTTTGTGAAACACAGATTAAAGTGTGCTGACCCACTGAAATCTTACCACCATGCTTATTTGGAAAAGGCTTTCTGGCCTGACTCTGTAATGCAGGCCCTACAGTAGATGCCTTTAAATAATTGAGGCTGTATATGGAATTAGATTGGATAACATACTTTCATTAGTGGCTAAAGCCTCCAGAAAAAACCTAATATGTAAAATATATTTGTGATTTACATACCATGCCTTTTGCAATCTGGCAGGCAAATTTCAGAACATCAAGTGCCTCAAATGAGTCACAATCTTTACCACATTCATCATTGCTCATCTGTGTAGGAGCTTCAGGATCATCAGCTTGGTTTGATGCCGAAAATACGGTCAATGGTATTGTACAGGTATGTTCATTGTTGTCATCTTGTTCTTGTTTGAAAGTGGAGGGACGGGTGTTTTCATACAACACCTCTGCTTTTTGTCCTTCTGCTTCCTTTTTCAAAGGAAAGAAAATTAACAAATCAGAAAATCAAGCACGACAATCTGCTTCATGATATAAATCTGGTTATTTGTAATATTTTCTTCTCTTTACTTGTCTGAGCTTTTTAACTGGGCATGACAAACATAATTTAATTTATAGTCAATGCCACATTTCTATTTTAAGCACAAACCATCACTGTTGATGAGAAATAATAGTTTTCTCGCAACATCTTGAAAAGCAAACTATACAAAAGTAATTCTCATGCAAGAAGTCCTAATTTGTCAGTGTCTTTTAGGATTGACTTGATTATTTAGCTAATTAACTGCTGGAATGCAGCAGTCTGAAGAGTGGGGACACGGTGCACAGCTTGCTACAGCAATTGCTGATTGACTGTCTATTAAAGACATACACCATGTCAACTAAGTTGACATGCATGACACTCGCAATCCATACCATTCCGACTTGAAAGGTGACACAAACCCTGGACTTAATTATATTACCTGAATTTGTTAATTACCAGTATATTCAGTTTTTGTCATTTTAACAGCTCCATCGTGACCACATGTGGGCACTTTAACATTTTTATTTCTAGTTAAAGTTTTAGAGATTCTTTATTATGGAGATGAACTCCTAAAATAATTGCAAATACAACTGACAATAAGAAACAAACAGGACTTACAGATACAAAAATAACTTGAAAGTTATGAATAAAATAGCAATTAAGAGTTGCAAAACTACAAAAAACTGTAAATAAACAACATTCAAGGTAGATGAAGAAACATTAACTTGTTGCACTTGAACATGAGAATCACAGGAACAGCATAATTAAGCTACAGCATAATATCCAATTTGTTTATAGTGGAATCAAAGCTTGTCCTTTACTCTACCTACAGATCACTACAAGAATTCATATATTTTGTCTTTTAACACTCATACAATGTCAGGGATGCCAACCTCTGGATCGAGATCTAAAATCTGGACATTTTTTTTTCATCAGGACCCCCTCCCCTCCCCCAGGCACACCCCACTCACTTCTTGTCATTAGCCCACTCCTTCCTCCTCACAAAAAATCCACCTACTCACCCCCCCAAATGACTTCTTTCCAAATGAAATTGGTCATCTTTTCAGAATCAAATTAGATTAAACTAGATACGCTAGCGGTCAGCCCGCTAATTAACACCTACAACCCTCGAAAAAATTCTTGGCACACTTAGCCACTTCTCCAAACTCTGCACACCTAATTTCGGATTTAGCCCCCTCTCCCCATTTCAATGTTGGTTACCGTGTCCAAGTTGCCTTTGTTCGCTTCCAACATTGTCTGGGGGGGGGGGGGGGGGGGGTCTCTGTTCTAGTGATGTCATTACGCATTGGTCCCAAAATAGGTCGTTAATGCAGTTACATGTTATCTGATCAAGACGTGCCAAGGACTTTTGTCGAACATTGTAGATTCGCCAAGGCCAATTAAATCGGCCCCAATTTTGACACTGAACTAACAATGAATCCAATTGGTTTATTAGACAAACGAAAAACTATGAGCTAATAGGCTTTGTTATGGGGATTTGATTTGAGTCTACAGTGGAGCAAAGTCTTTGAAAGGTTCAAAGTCGTCTTTATCCGGGAGATTTGATTACCCGTATGGGAGACCGGGAGATTCGTTCCGTATCCAGGAGACTCCTGGATAATCCGGGAGAGTTGGCAAAAATGCAATGTACCTGATCTTCAGTTGTGTTCTGTTCCTTTGTTCCTGCATACCCCTTCTCATTTTTGGCAACACCGCCAGCTCCCAGGGTAGAACCCCTTAACTGTAAGAGTATAATCAAAACACATTTATGAAATATCATGATTGTAACTCACTTAAAGAAATGCAAACTTGACTTTCAACTTTGTAATGTCTACCTTTAATTTTTGAATTAAAAGATGCATATTGTAAATCCGCAGTATTGTCATCAGTTAAACAAAAAATGCAAGTGAAATTCAGGTTAATAGAGGTGAAATTCGGGTAAAATAACTTCATACAGTAGAACATTCCTTTCCCGGGCAGTCTTTGTTCAAGTCAAGTAATATATTGGCAGGTTCAGGGGACATGCAAGGCCGTGGATTGGAGTTTCTCTATCAATTTCCTGAAAACTTTGGTGCATCACCTATCACCTGGTTGTACAATAGTGATGGGGTCTGTGTGTCTCAATGATCTTTAGGATTAATCCTGTTTAGGCTTGGTTTCTTTATATGTAACTATAATCAGTTATATATTAAGTAACTAGACACTTCATAAAGGACCTCTCATACCCCTTCAGGTAAATGGTTACGTGTGGGACCTCTGGCACACTTGTATTGTTATACACATCTTAGAGATGCCAATTGAAGTTATATTCGGAGCTTGAGGTTCAACTATACAAATGTACCTTTGCAGCTGTTTAGTTTATTTCCAGCACCTTCTCCATTTTTTTTCTCCTAAATTATCATTGCTGAGTAGAAACAAATACTGTTACCTGACTTCTCTTGTGCCTCAGCCAGTGAAGCAGGTCTCCATGAGGAATGTACTCGATGATCAGAAGAAGTGGTGTGGTTGTGGTCCAACAGCCAAGAAAACTTAGGACATTTGGGTGCTTTCCTACTTGCTTCATTATCTGTATTTCATCCAGAAACTCCTTTTCCTGTTCTTCCTTGGCATTTTCTTGAAAACAAAGAGGAGGTTATGAAATTCTGTCATTAAAAACAGGTTTCTAAAACTGCTGGTTTCTATTAGAATTGAAGCACTGACCTATGTAGCTTTGACTAGCATTTTAATCAAATGAAATGTTTACTTAAATAAACAGTATCATCTTAATGTTTAGAATAATTTGGTTACAGGAAAGCCTTTGACCTGATTGATCACAAGATCCTTATCACTAAGCTAAGTACTTTGAACTTGCCTCATTCCATCATTAATTGGTTATCGATTTCCTTACCAACCACCAGCAAAGAACAAAACTTGCCGAAGGATGTGTATCTGAATGGGGTTTGGTGCCCTCTGGTGTTCCTCAGGGTACCAAACTGGGCCCATGGCTCTTCGTCATCATCGTCAATGACTTATCCATTCTCGATGCATTATTATGGAAGTACGTAGACGACACAACAGTTTCCGAAATCATTCCCAAAGGTCAGTAAAGTAGTGCTCAAGAATATGTCGATTCTGTGGCGGACTGGTCCGCAGATAACAGGTTTCAATTGAACATCGACAAGTGTAAGGAAATTCATATATCATTCTCTAAGAACAATGCTGATCTACCACCTTTATTCATTAATGGCCAAGAACTTGAAGTAGTTCAGAATGCCAAACTACTTGGAGTGACTATTACAAACAATCTCTCTTGCAACTTATACATTAACAAAACTATCAAGAAAGCGTCTAAACGACTTTATTTTCTTAGACAGCTTAAACATGCTAGGGTCTCTACATCGGACTTAGTAAGATTCTACACATGTTGTATTAGATCCATCTGTGAATATGCTGTACCAGTTTTTCATTCATCTCTGCGTAATTACCTAATTAATGATTTAGAAGGAGTGCAGAAAAGAGCTTTATCAATTATTTGCCCTCACTTAAGTTATAACGAATCACTAGCGTTTTTAGACATGGATTCACATTTTGATCATCATAGCTTTTTATGCAGTTCACTTTTTAGTAAAATCTTAGACGACTAAGAGCATAAACTACACCACTTGCTACCCCCCAAGACATACCCCTAAGTACAATTTTAGGCAAAGCCGAGTGTTTGATCTTAGTTATAAAGCTAATCGCACAAAGAATAGTTTTATTAACTTTCAGTGTAATTTAATTAACAATAATAAGAATGTATATTAGGTTGTATATCTTATAGAATCTATCTATCTATCTATCTATCTATCTATCTATCTATCTATCTATCTATCTATCTATCTATCTATCTATCTATCTATATCCCAGAGTGTATTTAAGGAGGCTGGTCGCATCAATTTTTTGGCTTTGAGGTGTACCTGTTGAGATCAAAATTTCTTTATAGCATATGGAAGTGCTAATCTTTTGTGGAGCTGAGCCTTCCCTGAATGGTCTAATGGCAAAGAACTATCTCAAACACTCCTCACTCACCATTCAATTCTTTCACTGCAACAAACTGCACTGTTTCTTTTGATTTGTCCAGGTGTTTTACAACAGGAAAGTAGTCCAATCCATTTGTCAGTTTGGATTTGCTGAACCTTTCAAAAGCTCCTTGGCCAAGTTCCTCAATAAATTCCGTTCGTATTGCTGGGATTTCTGAAGCATCCAAGAGTTGGATGTCCTTAGCACTCCTGAAAAGAGAAAGGTAAACAATAGATTTTTTTAAAGGGGATTAGTTTCTAAAGAAACTGTGGTGCTGCGTTGGTGGGGGAGTGAAACACGAAAATTTGGTTTATCAACGGAGTTGATAATGTAAATTGACCACCGTACAGGGATTCGATTAGCTGACGTTTCGAGCTGGGCTCCGACGAAGGGCTAACGCTCGACGAAGGGCTAACGCTCGAAACGTCAGCTAATCGAATCCCTGTACGGTGGTCAATTTACATTATCATCTCCGTTGATAAACCAAATAGATTTTTTTACCTCCATGGTAATATATAATTCATATAATTCATGGAAGTACCAGAACGTCCTTCCCGTAAGTTAAAACCATTTTCTTAGACAATTTCATTCGTAAAGGGAAATCATGCTAAAAATGTACCAAAGTCTTCTGAAATTATACATTGGCTGTGAAAGTGTCTGTCATTATCAGTTGTCATGAATTAGCAAATGAATGTAGAACCTTGTTCACTTCAATCCTTTCAGTGTAACTATACACTAGTAATCAATCCATTAGCTTAGTATGCTTCCAACTTTAGCATCTTACTTTGGCTGTACTAAATGAATGTGCAAACCTTATAGTCCGTTGTTTTCTGTTTCTGTAATGTGTCATACCAAGGACCACCAGGACAGCAACAAAGCACAAACCACCAAAAGAAATAAGGGCTATTGTCAGGAAATTTGCCTGTGACAAACCTGTAACATCAGAACAAATCGATTACTGTTCAGTTTAAGCCCATCATATTTTAGTTGGGCTAAAGACTATAGCTTGCTGTGAGGGGCATGAGTGCATTTACCAGAAACAAATTTTATTGTGGGAATTGTTTTGCTAATTTTCATTTCAACTGTGAACATATTAATTTCTTCGGTTTATTAGGTTGATGAATTTTTATGGCAAACATCAATAAGAAAGCCTTCCAACTCACAAAGGACACAATAAGCTAGCAAAAACTGGCATATATAGTCATGCTACTTGAACAATTATCCTTACAAGCATACTCTTCAAACATACACTACATTAACTATATGACCTTAACGAGACATGCGCAATTAGCTTATCACCCACCTGACAACTTAACAGACCAAACTAAATAGCAAGAAGTTACAGTGTAGCTACGTTTTCAGTATGAATAGCTAAAAAAGACCATATTATATATGGTGCAACATTTTCAACATGTAACAAATTTGTGTATAGGCAACTTGAACAATCTCTGCAAAAGCAGTTCCATGCTCTGACAACTGAGCTCAAAAACCAGATGGGAGCTGGCCAATTTGTGAGTTTGTATGCGCTCAATAAACCACAGGAAATGTGAAAGTGCATACTTTAAATCAATATGAGATTGATCAACAACAGCGAGTCCTGAATGCTGCTGCATGTATTATGTGTCATGTTCAGCAGTTTGCTCACATCACCCTGGCTCTGATGTATCTACAGCAGCTGCCAGTTCATTCCACATCCAATTCAAGAGTGCACTGCTGGTGCTGGTAATGGCCTATATGGGGAGGCTCTGCCCGAAAGGGGTACCTTTTTCATGCTTCAAGTATATAAAAGGGTAGGGATTTCATGAGTCGAAGTATATGAAAGGGTAGGGAAATCTGTCCTTGAAGTATTTAAAAGTGCCTTTCATTAAAATATTCGAACACATACCTTGCGACTGTACTGTTTTTTATGATACATGAAAATGACAAGAAGACTTCCTGTTTTAGGTATACGAAAGGGGTACTATTTGTTAATGGACGGTATACGAAAGGGGTACCTTTTCTGTCAGAAATGGTATATAAAAGTGTAAGGGGCTGGACCTCGGGGCAGAGCCTCCCTGTAAAAAAAATGTTTTTGAACCACCCCAGTGTGCAGTTGGCTACTATACTGTACTTGCAAAGAAATAATAGCAATATCTCTTACCATCTTCTTTTCTTCTTTTGGTTCTCGCAGCCACTACAGGACTTTTTGGCCCATCACCGGCAGAGGTATAAGCCAGCACTTGAAATTCATATTCTGTGAATTCATCCAGCCCAGTAACATTTTTTGTTAAATTTATAGTGCCATCAATTGAAAATGTTTTTGTTGAGTCGGAAGAGTCTTTCCTTCTGACGAACAATTTAAACCCTTTGATGATTCCATTTTGAGAGTCTTCCGCTGGTAGCTGCCAAGCCATAAAAATACTGGCAGAAGTGCTTGCATTCGCTGTAAGGCCTGGAGGAGCTTCTGAAGGAACTGTATGCATGAATTAATTGGTGTACAAAAGCACAGTCATGCGGATGTTTATCCCATTTGAAGTACCTAAGTAGATACTCACAAGCAAGGCATGAAATGAAAATTTGCAGTTTGCAAAATGAAAATCTGTAGTTTGCGAAATTGAAAATCTGTACTTTGCGAAGTGATTCAATGAGGCCTACTCTGGGTTGTAACTATATTAATTAAAGAAATGTGGCTAACTTCACTTTGAATCACATCAACAAATTAATCTTTTTTATCCAATTCTTCTGAGCCAGTAGTTGTCTTCAAAATCAACTTCAAACTCATCTTCAAGGAATCTCTTGATCTTAACGCCTTTTTTAATGAATACAACCCAAGTTAATTTAAAAGAAAAACTTAGAAAATCACGAAGAAGTTGCTGTGCTCAAAATGAGAAAACCAACTGAATGTGAAAGCAATGTGTGCAGCCAATCAGGAGTGAGTATTTCTGGTGCTCGACCAATCAGGAGTGAGTAATTTTGCCCTCCTCAGAAGCAAAAGTAAGAAAAAAATGTCCTTTTCTTTGTTTGCTTAATCAGCATTCAGTAATTTTGCCGTCTATGTTTTAAAGTGCACCTAAACCACAATTTTTTTTCGCTAAAATAAATCTTTCGCCTGTTTGAAATGCATTGTGCCTTTTTTTTTTAACCAAATCTTGACTAGTTATTTTGGCTTTTCTAGGGTGTTAATGTTGCAAAATCTGGCCATCCTCTGCCCCACGACCAAGTCAGAAGGGGCTTGGGTCTTTTCTTGATTTGACGTCACAAATTGATTTACATAGCATTAAGTCTTTGTAAACATGTATGCAAAGCAGTTTGTGACGTCAAATCGAGAATACAGCCAAGCCCCTTCTGACTGGGTCGTGGGGCCAGATTTTGCAACTTTAACACCCCAGAAAAGTCAAAATAACTGGTCAAGATTTGGTAAAAAAAGGCGCAATGTGTTTCAAACAGGTGCAAAGATTTATTTTAGTGAAAAAAATATTGGGGGTTTAGGTGCACTTTAAGACAGTTTAGCATGCAGTGAAGAATGATATTCTTACAAGTCATTTCAAAATGTGAGAGACAAAAATTCCGCTGTTAAAGTAAATACAATATACTTCATGAAGAAAGTTGTGCTAAAACCATTCTCTAATCTCTTACCATCTTCCTTTGTCCTCACCACTTTAAGCAAGCTCTTCGGTCCATCTCCAAAATCGTTGAAGGCCTGTACTTCAAATTCATAGTCTGTGTACTTATGAAGCTTAGTCACAGAAGTCTCAGTAGCTGCTGAACTGTAAATGGTCAGATTGGTTGAAAAGTTTTGAGAGCCTTGCTTTCTGTAAAAGACCTTATATCCTGTGATTTTCCTTTTTGATGGTGGTTGCAAAGAGACAGTGACACTGGTAGAGGTTTTTGCAGTCAAACTGAAGTTGTTAGGTGCCTGAGTAGGAACTGTGACAAAAAATAACCAGTTAAATTGATAACCTGTAAAGCTGTCATGTAGTGCAGTTCAGGGAGTCACCATGGAGTCTCCATTACTGAAAGTTATTCTGCTCATTAAAATTCACGAAAACATTGCCCAAGGTTTTTCTTTGCTTGAAAATTAAGTACAAAATACTCGTAACTGACTTAAGACAACATGGAATGTCTCTGCTCAGTTAGACATGACATGTGATGTGTACTTTTAACTCATATAAAACAGCACATAAGATTTCCTTCTGACTTGGAAGCAGTTGACTTTGCTTAAATGCATTGTTTAATCATAGCACTCAACAAGCACACTTAGCACGAAAACAGTGCACAACATTCTTGGTTGAATTAAAAAACAGGACACAGCAGCCTTGGTTAACCTCTAGGAAAAAGGAAACATGACAATACAAGAGGAAATAAGACGCGTCTTATCTAAGACGCGACTTAAATAGGACGCGAACTGTACCGTTTATACCTTTGCGTCCTACACAAGACGCGAAGATCTCATATAAATGGTTCGCGTCTTATTTTTGATACAGCCTCGCTTACCCTCCAAGATGGAGCGCTGTAGCAAGAAACAAAAGCGTGCTGTCCTGTTATTTTAAGAAGAGACTTTCTCAGAGATTTTTTTCTTATGAAGACCACGCCGTAGCATACAAAGAAATCAACAGAAATCCGAGAAGAGTTGGAAGAAAGCGATACACGGATTGGTGCGACTGATGGCAAGTTAAAGAAGGTGCTGAATTCACTTTTGGCTCTCCCGGCCATCTTTTGCAAAGCTTTGCAACCAATTACGCTTTCTAATCATAAGACAAGCTCATGTTGCCGTCGTTTTTATGCAAGCGCACTTGCAGTTCACGTCTTATTTAGGACGCGAAACCATTTATACGAGGAAGTTCACGTCTTAATTAAGACGCGGACCAAATAAGAACAGCTGAAAACCCTGTTCTAAGATAAGACGCGACTTTTGTACCATTTATACGATCAGTTTGCGTCTTATTTAAGTCACGTCTTACATACGACGCGTCTTATTTTCTCCCGTATAAACGGCCCTATTGTGTAACATTACACATTGTCATGTTTCCTTTTGTTCTTATAGCTTATTTATTTAGCATTTTGCATACACTACATATTCAACTCTGTACTTTGTAATTTAAACTGAAGATGACAGAAGTTTCTGTTAAATCATATATCTAAAAAAAATGTGAATTTTCTCAAAATTGTAACGTGTCTGCTACTATCTAGACCTTTTGGTAATACAAGCAATGAAAACGTAAAGGTTGTGGGATGTGGCTGGAGTGACTCAAAGGCCACTCAAAGGGCACTAAGGCCACAAGGTAGCGGGCATCAAGGTAGTGGTACTTGAGCCTGAGCATTAGCTATGCCATGCTGATGAGGCCTAACAGGGCCGAAACAGCTGTCCATGGCTGCTAATGCTTGGGCTCAATCTTTGCTTTGGTAGATTTAAGGGGTGATGCCCACTACCTTCTGGCCTTAGTGCCCTTTGAGTGGCTTCAGCTTACTTGATCACATTAATTTGTGAAGTATCCTTGTCACTCCAGCCACATCCCACAAGCTTTACGTTTTCATTGCTTGTTTTATTGATATGTGGGTACTTGAGCCTGAGCATTAGCTATGCCATGCTGATGAGGCCTAACAGGGCCGAAACAGCTGTCCATGGCCGCTAATGCTTGGGCTCAATCTTTGCTTCGGTAGATTTAAGGGGTAATGCCCGCTACCTTGTGGCCTTAGTGCCTTTTGAGTGGCTTCAGCTTACTTGATCACATTAATTTGTGAAGTATCCTTGTCACTCTAGCCACATCCCACAAGCTTTACGTTTTCATTGCTTGTTTTATTGATATGTAGGTACTTGAGCCAGAGCATTAGCTATGCCATGCTGATGAGGCCTAACAAGGCCGAAACAGCCGTCCATTGCTGCTAATGCTTGCGCTCAATCTTTGCTTTGGTAGATTTAAGGGGTAATGCCCGCTACCTTGTGGCCTTAGTGCCCTTTGAGTGGCTTCAGCTTACTTGATCACATTAATTTGTGAAGTATCCTTTTGGTAATACGTATACAAATGAACTTAGCTTTATTGAAGGGCTGAAAGCGAAACTATTTTGGGTGAACATGTTTTCGGCCTGTTCTTTTAATTTGAAAACTAAGTGGCTGTGCAACAGTGAAAAAAATACAGGGCAATGTTTGTTGATTGAAATGGACTCCACATGCCAAAATTCTGCCAATTCTGAGGAAGTTGAAAGACCAAATCGTTGCATACGATAGTTTTACTCTGAGCCCTTCAATTAAGCTTATGACATGGGTTTGTTCCAGTTAGGAAGTTACAAGTATAATTCTTGCTTGGATACATTCAGAACAGAACATGAAAGAACAGAAGATTTCCTTTATTTCATTTTAGTAAAGATTTATGGAGCATTGTAAATTGCAGTTAATGGAGCATGACACTTCTAATCTAAGTCATTGTTCGTACATGTAACTTGTGTCACACAACGAGCCATGAATTGTACGACATTTATCTCTTTGTTGTCTTAATAATACAATGTACTCCTCTACTCGCTCAAAGGTCGATTACTTTTTATCATGCACCTATGTCTCAAAACTTGTAACACCCATTCCAAATGGCTGTAGCGGTAAATACCTCCATTCATGTCTCCTTGTAAACACGTGCATTCCTGTAAAGCTATGGTATGCGATTTTCCATTGGCTTAGTTTTAGACGTATGTCTAGCTATATAAAGTATATCTTGAGCCATACTGCTCATTCGCTTAATAGCTTTCCTTACCTTACTGTAGTCTGTCTTAGATTTTTGTAATTTCGTTCCCTCCCTCCCTTTGGAGGTCATTTTATTGCGATATCAATAAATGGGGTTCACCTCTCGTTTCTTGCTTTTGGCTAAGTCTCGTAGTGACTTTCCCAAGCTCTGCATTCTATTTCAATGTACTTATTTAAGCTCTCTTTTGGCCAATATTATTTTCCAAATCTGCTCTTGTCGTGTGCTGTTTACATGTATTGGTTTATAATGAGCTATTTATGATATGCCTACACTTGTTCCATTAAGTTGCACAATGCTGACGGCGGTTTCAGCTTGTAGTGCCATGGAGAGTTAGCCTCTTAAGTCGCATGAATTTTGGTCCTACTGGTCCCATCCAGCGTGGAAAATTCCGCTGGGGAGATAGGTTGGGCTTTAGTCACCCTATATATTGTCATGCAGGGAAGTCGAACATCATGCTGATAGCAGAGCGGTGTCCCTCCTTAACGCCAACACATTGTGTTGTGCTGTTTTTTCCATTTAGTTAACATACAATATCGGAACTGCAACATTAAGCTCAGGGATGCTTTGTAGTGTCTGGTGAAACACTCTTTCTGGCTAAGAAAGAACATCTTGCCACAGCTAATGTTTTGTATGGTCTTGTCTTAACTAAAACACCGAGCTCACACTATGTATGTTGATTTGCTTTGCTAAGTTAGTCTTCAATGTTGCCTGGCTGTAAGAAAGTCCTCAGTTTTTTCCTTTTAGTAGCACTTTCGATGGGTTCAGCAGTTTCAGTGCCAGATTATGCCCAAATCACGATCTTTGCCTCTCCACCACTGGTAGCCACCCCACTGGTAGCCACCCCACTGGTAGCCACCCCATTACCCCAGATTTACGAAAGCTTAACCCCTTCAATGCCAACTTTTTGCACGTCTTTTTCTGCAATTTCCTGATATATGGGTGCAATTTCCTGTTGCTACAGCGGTTCGAACCTGGGTTTATCTGCCTCAAAAGCGGTTTGAATGACCACTGCACTATATTTACTAAGCGCAGCTAATGAAGAGAATATAGTTCATTTATTGCAAAATATCTAATCCAACATTCTTTACATTGACGGATTTAATTTCTGCTGAGCGTTTGAAAAAGAAAACGCTTATGGAACGGTTTAGGATTCGAGACCACCGAAATTACCCGAAAATAGTTTTTTTAATCCAAAATGTGCAGTGTTGCCTACAAGGTCGCTCAACTGCACGGAAAGGTCACTCAAGTCACGTGTGCCACACGTGAAGATGAGCAACCCTCTGTTAAACCCAGTTAAACCCTTGTGTGCAGTGGTGCGTGTTGGACACGTGCGCTGGGAAAAGACTGAAAAAATGAAAAATAAGAAAACAAATGAAGAGCAGAGCCGAATCCTAGACTCGTTGCCTTGCAGGCACGAGTAATAAGCTGTTTGAGGTGGTTCAGCTACAAAAGAGTTGTTACACCTGAAGAATATAACAAGGAAAAAAACATATCTGTCCAAAGTGTATTCGGCACTAAACAAATTAGTTTTGAAGCTCTTTAATATTCTTCGCGTGTTTTGTGTGGTTTGGTTTATCAAGCTATAACATCTCAAGTTTTCTTGCGATTCTCAAACCTTTTCAATATGTTGCTGAAAACCGATCAAAAGAAACGCTCTCAATTAAATTCCTTTGCTATGAAATATATATTGAAGTAATTCAATTCTGACTAAACATTTCTTTTGCAACGGTTTTAACAATTTGTGACTTTGGTGACCACTCACTTTAATAATTACAAACTTCATGAGGCAAAGCAACTAATGAGCAAGTGGCCCAATCGGATAAGGTGCGGACTATGAGCTTTGAGATCTGAGGGTTGCGCGTTCAAGCCTTGTCGCTGGAAATAATAAAATTTATTCATTCAGTTGTCATCGTTTCTTCCTCTAGCCGGGTACGGTACGGTACGGGGCAAGTGACAGACGAAATGACGAGAAAAAAAAAATAAAAAACGGGTAATACAAGACTCGTTGCCTTTCAGGCATGAGTAACAAGAGAGCAACAAAAATAGGACACTGAATTTCTGACAGAAAAGACCAAATAGACCAAATAAAAAATAAAAAAATAAAAAACGGGTAATACAAGACTCGTTGCCTTTCAGGCATGAGTAACAAGAGAGCAACAAAAATAGGACACTGAATTTCTGACAGAAAAGACCAAATAGACCAAATATTGCTAATATTAAAGCAGTAAAACATACTGATTCGGCAATTTAAGCGGACATTGAAATATCGACCAACCTCGGCTATAAATATCTCAGATCGCGAAAGAGATAATTATGACCACGTTTGTGATCAAATTTCTGTGCCGGTCAGTATAAAACATGGACTGCGGACCCAGACTGCGGACTGGGTATAAAACACTGTGCAAAAGGCAGGTCTGGACTAAAAGGCCTAAAACTCGGTTCAGCATTGCTGGAAACACTTTCTCCTTCAATCTGTCATACCTACGACTCTCTTCTTTTCTCTCGGCGGCGTTTCGCTCAAATTTTCTAAGCATACTCGTGGTAGAACTGAATTCGGAATATCTTACACCTTTAATTCTTTTAAATTAAATGTTTTCTAAAATTCCAAGACAATCCTGTCTCCTGAGGTATGTAAATTTTGGGAAACCTTTAACCAATCAGTGTTTTCCGTTCCCACGGTAATGCACGTGCATTTGATTCTGTCCCAAAATTATAATTTCCTGTCCCACATGCACTTTCCAAAATGTTCTATGAAGAAAAAAGATTGAGGAGAGAAAAAACCTCGGAGCTGAACTTAGTTTCCATTTTTGTTTTGACAAAAGTATATAAGAATAAACATCTAATGTACTCTGACCACCAGGCGTAACGCAGCGCAACTGAATAATAATATAAAGTTTACATTGTTCACAGGGTTTACCTAAAATATGGAATGCCGAATCCGGAATCCGGTATACGAAATATGAAATCCGGAATACGGAATGTAAAGAAGTTTGGTAGAAAATTTTGACAAAGATTGAAGTCGCTTGGATAATAATATGGTCAACAAATTATATGATGACTTAGGGTGCGTTTCTTTGGGAGAATCCAAGATTGGATTTTTGATCCGAGATCATGCGGATTCTTTACCACCAAAGAAACGAGAAATCCGAAAATGGATTTTTTTTCATTAGCCGTGACAACCCCAACATGCATAAAAATTATGAAAATACAAGCAGGGCGGATAATTTCGGTTCAATTTCACGATAAACTCACCTTGATCGTTCGCCATGACCCAGCTGACAAAATAGCGAGAATATGGCGGATTTTCCACAAGACAACCGCTTGCCAAACGTACTACTTTTTGTATCTGTTCCCCAAAGAAACGCACGGATCATGAATCCTAAACATCCGGATTTAGATTTGATCTAATGTATCCACTCGGAGAGTGGATTCTTCAGATTCATAATCCTTTTTCGGATTTTAGTAAAGAAACGCAAAATCCATTTTTGGATTCAAGAATCCGGATTTGGATTTTTCCAAAGAAACGCACCCTTAGCCTGAGTTTTGCAGCAATCAAGCCCATGAAGTTTATTCTAGGGCAGAATTTTAATACTTTGGTTTTGCTTTTAATAAACCGCCTGATTCCTTTAAATCACACAGCTTTCAATCACACCACAACGATACTAATCAATGTTTTGAGCATTTTGAACATTTTAAATTCAAATCATTTTAATTAAAAGCACCTTCTCTTATTCTTTTTGTCGATGAAAAGTGTTAGGCCTGTCCACAAGTTGACGGCAACTTTTTGAACAACTTTCGATTTTCGATCAACCTTTTTTGATTTCGAGCAACTTTTTTCCCGTTTTCAATGTTTTGTTATTGATTTCAGCTTGATCTTTATAAAACAAGAGCTATTTTTTGCTTATTATTTTAAACGCTTCGTGACCAAAAAGCACAGAAAAATCACTTTGCATATCTTGACTTAATTGCGAGTGGGAACGCTTACGCCTGATTGGTCATTGTTTGTTACTCCATGCTGGAATGTTTGGGAACTGTATCGGCGCGTACATTTCAGGTTGTCGAGTGGCCGTCGATAAAACAAGGAACATGGGACATTCTGGAACATCCCGGTACATTCTGGAACATCTCCAAAAGACGAAGAAAGATCACTTTAAAAAAAACTTAAAATATACAGAAAAAAAGAAACTAACACGAAATAAATATAATCCGAGAGATTAATTGGAGAAAAAAAGAAGACAAAAAAAATTTATTCCAAAAAAAAAAAAGACGTTTATAAATGCCCCACCTGGAAATGATAGCTATGGGGGCTGGGTGAGGATTGTTTTAGCGCTTTTGTTTGCTCACAACATTTTCACCCTCATACAGTTGTACCGTCTTCTGTCATTGCTCTTTTTTTCGAAAAAACCTAAGTCAGTATGGTGCCCAATATACCTTGAAACTTTTATATAGGAACCTTGAGCATGCAAAATCCGCTGCTCTCCACTTCTGATTGGTTAAGGATATCTACAACAACTGAGGACTCGGTCTGGCCTACTTTTACAGTAGGCGATAAACGTGGTTAATCTGCTCCAAGAAAGATTTTCTTCCCAATAGCAATGCTTCTCACTCCGTTTTTGCAGCAAGGGCTGCACTGCATGGGCCTGTTTGTTTCTTAAGGTTAAACATGTACGAGGCTAGTGTAAAATCTCGCGGATCAGCTCTTTAAGTTGCATTTAATGATCCTGCATACGGTCTTTCTTAATAGTTATCCCTATATCCCTGCACATTGACTCAACTGGAAAGAACAAACCAAGTCCCAGACTAAGACTTCACTCCTGTCACCTACCTCCTCCTGTAAGACATCTATCGTCTTGTTCGGTTCTTTTAACCCTCTTATTAATTATTAATTCCAGTTTCTAGATTCCCTATTCCGGATTCCAGATCCCAGATTCTGGATTCCAAATTCCGGATTCCATGTTTTAGGTAAACCCTTGTTGATGGTTCCAACGATGGGAAAACATGAAGCTTGGCAGATGTATTACATGCTTGGATGCTAGATTATTTCATGCTGGTTTGGGTTCTTCAGTCATCTTGGGTTCACGCAAGTGACAGAAACTGGGACCCAGTTCGCTGGCTGATCTACAAGGAATAGGACATTTGCGAAGCTCCTTTACAATAATTTCTTTTCCTTACGATAGTTGTCCGAAAGTTGTGTTTATATGGTATTTCTGGTCTTCCTGATTCCAATCTACCAAGAGTCTGTTTAACACTGAAAAATTTGAGTGCACGCCGCCGAGAGAAAAGAAGAGAGTCGTAGGTATGACAGATTGAAGAAGAAAGTGTTTCCAGCAATGCCGAACCGAGTTTTAGGCCTTTATGTCCAGACCCGCCTTTTGCACAGTGTTTTGTACTGAGTCTGCATTTTGTACCTAGTCTGCTGCCTTAAGTCCACATTTTATACTCAGTCTGTGTTTTATACCCAGTCCGCAGTCCGGGTCCGTGGTCTGCGGCCCGTGTTAAATTATACTGACTGATTTCTGTGCTATTCGTTTCACATGTAAAAATTGTAAGTTTTAGTATTTTAGCGCTTGGAAATGTTTCTCCATGCTGTTAGATTGAAAACTAACCGCATTTGATTCCGTGCGTGAAGGCAAAGAATCAACTAGTGCTGTAGCTAACGAGTTTGGCATGCCATCTGACACAACAGGCTTCTGATGAGTAGAAGATAGAGGGCAATTCAATAAAGAATTCCATCATTTGGAAGACTTCACTGTACATATTGCAGGATAAATGAAGTGTTGGCATTGATTTCTTCTGAAGAAGCATAAATTGCTTATGGACTTATGGTTTGATAGGGCTGATGCGAAGCTCACCAGATGGCCACTGCGGTTTCAAACAAACATATACTGTACTCATCAGGCAACTGTCATGCTGCAATGTGTTTGTTAAAAATAAAGGACAAAATCTTCTGGTGTAAATAACAACAGAATATATCCGCTGAAGAGACTTGCATTTTGGGATTGCTGAGATGAAAAAGCAAGAGAGAATGGTATGTTAAGATTCTGCGTTGTGCGAAGTTCTCTAGTTTCGTTCATAAGACGTTAATGTACAGTTGTTCTTAACCCTTTCACCACCAAGGGGGACTTTATAGATTTTACTCCGTCTAATGCCAGACGATTTTACTCATCAAAGGGGAGGCCTTTGGTGGTGAAAGGGTTAATAATCAATATAGCTTGGTTTAAGAGAATCAAACCTTAAATTAGAGAGAAATTTACCTGCACGGCATTATTTGCATAATAAGCGGAGCATCTGATCTGGAAAGAACTACCGTTAACTATACTGTAACCATCACAGAACACGGCCGGGATTAGTTTATTATAATAATCAACTTGAATTCAAATTTACACTGAATACCATTCATGATAAACTCTCGAGTTTTGAACTGGGTGTTTAATCGCATTTAAAACACGTTTAAACGCCACAAGAAAACGTTTCCCCGCATTTAAACGCTTTCGGTTAAAACACCGTTTTCTTCAGTCACCTTAAAGCCCCCTTTTCGCAAATTGGGTCACATTTTATTTATCTCTGTACTCTCTCTCTGGCCTCATAAATGCCTGACTTTGACACATCTTAATCCTAAATCTCGATGTGCTAAAAGCCAGGTAGATAACTGGTTTGTGTGGTCCTGTGATATTTTGATGACAGAGGTAACATTTGAGTTTGTTCATGTCTCCCTTGTCCAATTCTCCAGTGACATAGAGTTCTTTTTTGTTTTTGGGGGAGAGAAGTGACAGCCAATCAAATGTCTAGGTTTGCAGTGAGCAGGCAAGAGTTTTCTTCATCCTCTACCCCTCTCCATCTAAATCCTTGTTGCTCACTGGTGCTGCCAATAAATGGTAAATTTAAGACTTATAAAGATGACGTTCAAAATGGGGCACAGAGACCTCTGAGTAGAAAATGTTGCTAGCAAGAACCTTGAAGTTAGACTAAAATTACATGTAAACAAGATTACATTTGTAATTAACTAGAGATCTTACTGTTGAAAACATAATTATATAATTGACGGCACACTGTAGCTCACCTGCCGGTACAATTACTCCATACAGTTCTACTCTCAGTGCTTTGTGGTTTCTGAATTCAGTTGGCTGGAACCTGACAATACTTGCTCTTGCAGTCTCCACAAGATTATGCTTCACAATGTCATTTCTTCCGTTATTTGCATCAAAAATCTGTAAATTAGTTATTTTACTTGTTAATAAATGTGGGCAAAACTGACCAGTTGCACCCAGTACATCAAAACCTTTAACTTCCCTGATGTAGTATGCAAGTGAAGAAGAGTGGGCGTGTGTGATGTGAGTAACTAAACAATGATCACCATCAAACCAAACCATTTTACCTCCTTTTTAAAATTATTGTGGCGCAAAAAGATTGAAGAAAGTTATAAAATTTATATGAAAATTAATGATGGTCACCTCTGCCTTCTAATTAAAACTGATTGACAAGTGTTGATGAGGCAATGGGTCAGTCAAGACAATGGTTTATTAGCCACACAATTAACAATGCAATTAGAATAGCTGTTTATTAAATAATAATTGGGAGTCCAGATCCCAAAAAAGATGTGAGGTTTTGTTTGCTTTGAAATATTTTGTGACCACTGTGTCCTTTAAACACCCTTAGAAAAGTTACAAATGCATTAATTTTTATAATTAAAAGCAATTTGTGTCTTATTTTCTTTCAAGAAGCACAGCTTTATCTAATATGAGATTTATAACAGCAAGTTCACCCAGGATCTTATGGCCAATTTGTGGCTTGAACAGTTCTAAAGATATTTAAAAATGATGTTGTTGGGAGGTTTTTTAAGTTTTGTTAACTGGCAACATCATGAAATGTGGCAATTTGAACTAATTAATTAAGACCATCATTACATGTATTACACCTTTTGGCTTGCTCTCCATGATGGCGCCAGGTTCTCTCTATTTCATCTTGACAGCAGAATGATGCGCAGGATTTTAATAGCAGATCATAAATGTACTGACCTTTCTTGATATGTTTAAGGTGAGCTTGTTGGAGGGGTTAGCATTACAGGCATGTTGGCCACCTTGTGACAATATTTAGGGGGGAAATTAGGGATTTTTTCCCTGAAAAGTAGGGATTTTTAGGGATAAATGGTTAAAAAGTAGGGCTATTTTAGGGCTTTTATTTAGGAGAGAATGAAGAATTCAGCTTACCTTTCTATCACTGTTTTCCAAACAGAAAGATACTTACTCAAATGAAATACTGGTTTATAGCATTAACGACTTAGACAGGAGAGGGATTGTGCACATCACGTCTTGAAAATGCTTAGCATGGATCCAACATCATTGAAAGTTGAAGCCTCTGGCACCACAGTGAGCTAAAATATAAAATTTATTTGTTCAATGTAAGTACATGAGTTCATACAAGGTACAATGGTACTAACTCTCAGGACATCTGCCCTGGTTTATACAGGGTGTCCGTATCCCATTGCAATGCATGACTCAAGGAGCGTCAACTATATATTAAAACAACAATATACAACAACAACAACAAGAATACAAGTTTGAATTTCTGAAGCACATAAACATTGCCAAACAAAACTAGCTACCTCGAAAAGTACTAGAAATGTAACGCAAGGAGATGACTGTGTTATCATAACTAATCAGTGACTGTGATTAAGACTCCAGAGATTAAACGACACACCAAGGCACAATCAGCTACTGAATAGTCAACAGAAACAATAAGCCTAATGCTTTGCATTATCAATCATTTTCATGCGTTTGCTGTCAAGGGATACTCTCCTTTTCTGAAGAAGTATGGTGATAGAACAACAGCAAGTGAAAAACTAGTCAACCGTGTACATTCTCTGTGGGAGTTAGAAACATGTAACATTTTCTTCATCTAAAATCTCAACTTTCTAACTCTTAGAGAGGATGCCATGGTTAAGTGCTACAAATCTGTAACTTGAACATTTACATATGTTCAAGTAAGATGAGCACAACTTTGCTCCCTCAAATTCTATCATTGGGAAAATTACATTAAATACAAGGATAAAACAAAGTTACTCACCTGGGATTGATAGAAGTTGAAGGATCCTCCCATGCTTCATAATTCCACACCGACCAGGCAGGGCAAATGTTGAACCCACGCCAAGCACTTTCAATGACATCAGTTGCGCTCAACCATCATAGAAAGGAAAAAGTAGGAATTTTTAGGGGAGAATTGAAAAAAGGCTGAAAAAGTAGGGTTTTTTAGGGCAAGTGAAAATATTTAGGGATTTTTAGGAATTTTAGGGCCACCAACATGCCTGGCATTATTGTTTTAACAAGTAAAATGAAATTAATTTTATCATGAAAGGGAAAACAAAGGCCAAAAATTTTACTGATATGCATGGTTGGAAACTTATACATCTAAATTTGAGAGCACTCATCACTCAGGTGAGTGACCCTCGGAAAGCACTAACCCACCCACGCTTGTGATCACTTGCTTGAGATAAATGTCTCACATAATCGACCCACCCCAGCCCCTTCCCCCCAACCAAAAAAATCCATGTGTTGCTCTCCAGTCATTTTAATCTCCTATGTTTGATGACATAATTGAGGGCTGAAAGTGAAACTATTGTATGTGACGATTTAGTGTCGAAATTTCGAATTGCTTGGAATTGGCTAAATTTTAGCATGTGGACTCCATTTTTGTCAAAGAACATTGCCCTGTATTTTTTTTTTTGCTGTTGCGTGCTTCGTTTTCGAAAAAAAAAAACTGGGCCTAAAGTACGTTCACACAACCCGTCACATACGATAGTTTCTCTTTCAACCCTTTAATTGTAGCTTTTGCAGTTCCCAGTCTAGCGCAGTCTAAATATGGAGTGATGAATCAACACAACAAAATGATGGATCAATAAATAGACCTTTCCATGGCTTCTGATGCCATCTTGGTTGGGGAGGGGGCAACACGGCTAAGAACTACAGTAAATGTATGGTATTTTGGCTGACTTTGAACTGCTGTAACTCCGCCACGGAGCAAACCCTTCTAATCAAAATTATGCACATTACTGCAAACTTAGAAGCCATATGAGAAAATTTATAATTCCAATTTACGGACGTCATAATTTCTTTAATGACCTAATTTTCGGTTGGATGAATGATATCAATAAAACTAATAAAAATAGTGGCAAATGCTGGAAATCCGCCCTTTTGTCAGGGGGATCCAACAACAAGTTTTGGTAGATATCTGATCGGCGGAGGGTAATTTGTCTTGGGCTTTCAGTGTCAATTTAAGACTGCACTCGGATTTTTGTTACTGAAACGTGGCCTAAAAGATTCATAATTGGGAAATCATAGCCCCTGAGGTTTACTGAAAGGTCATAATAATTGCTGTTTTTGGCAGTCAAAAATGTCAGCTAGCATTTTAAGAAAAAAAAATAGTGCCCTACAAAGTTTGAGGAAAGTTCATTTCAGCTTGCATTTTCTCAAAGGAAGATTTTCTTCCCTAACATTTTTGGGCAATTAAAATTTCAGCCAAGGAATCCGAACATCTAGCTTATGAAAACATCACTTTAAACAGACTTCAAACACCATAAGGTACTTAAAAAATGCCTTTCTACAGCTTTGCCTCGTTGGGTGCTCCTGCTTTGTTGTTACAGCAATTCAAAGTTGGCCAAAATCCCATACATCCACTGTAAATTTAGCCGTGTTTGCCCCCAGCCAGGATGGCGTCAGAAACCATGAAAAGGTCCATTTGTCCATGATTTGCCTTGATCATAGATAGATGACTTGTGTTCACTTGGCAGATTTTACATCAGCATGGGCAAGCGAGTGAGTGCTAATTTCAACCCTGAACATGATCTTTCTATAAAACATCCAAGTATCTATGTAAAAACAGCCTTTAAGTAACAAATTAACAGCAAATTTTAGGCACCATTAGATCACAAATTCTCAGCAAATTATAAAACTGTTGAATGCATTCATTACAAACCTTATCTGCACCATTCTCTTTGTAAGCAATCCAATTTGTGTCGTTCAGTGAAAAAAGCAGCTTGTACTTTGTTGTCCATTGATCGTCAATCGGATGTCCTTGAGTTGCTACAGCGCAGATGGAGAACACATGCTGCAGGTAAATTTGTAAGTAGTCTCTGGGGTTACTGTTACTGCTGGGCAACCATGCATCATGCCCATTCAGTCGAGCTTTATCAGGACCTGTCCTTGATGACGAGGCTGTGAAGCTGCTGCTTGAGATCTCGTGCCTGCTGGCCACACCGATTGCTTGAATCTGACAAGCTGAAACAGTTTTTTTGCATTAAAAAGCAATATGTTTACTTACTTATATGAAGTTACTTTCCTTTCCTTAAATACGTTTCATTTACAGCTGTACATCTTTCAGGTTATTAAAAAATGAAATTATAGACCTGGTATGAAAATTACTGATGGATAAATTACTCAAGACAAAGCACAGAGTTCACATGATACAGCTGCAAATTAAAACGGATTGTCTGACTGCAATTATATCAGATGATTGTAATAAAATGAGAACTTCAGTGTAATAATTATATCATCTTTTCACTTCTAAGAATATGACCCATTGTTTTGCTGCACATATAATGTCAAGATAGATGCACCTTGATCAGTTATCAAGACAAGCAATGACCGAAGTTTCTCCAAATTTATCCGTCTGAGACAGACTCTCAATCTATCAATGACTCAATGAGTTACCACCCGTCCTCTCGGTGCGTCAATAAAATCAAGAACATGGAACATTTCGGAACACTGCCTGAAGATGGACTACAAAAATAATTAGAGAGAAAAAGCATCTTCAGCACAAAAAATTGAAATTGCACAAAAATAAATAACACCTTAAGTTAATAAAAGACCTTTTGGCGGAATTAAAAGAATTGAACAAGACGAAAAATGTCTTCCAGGAGGAGGAGTGTGACAGGAATAGAGCGTTGGTTTGGGACTTGGATGGTTTCACACAATTTAGTTGGTGCATGGTGATCAGGGATGGACAGTTGAATATTAAGGTGGGAATTATTATTTGAAGAAATACCAAATGCATGATCATTGAAATAAAGCAGTTCAAGCAGCTGAAGGAGATTTTACTGAATCATCTCACACTCTTGTTGCTGAGTGAGTCAGACTTCAAGAAAATGAATGAGCCCAGTGCCCTCGCTACACAACTGGAGCGTGATGACATGGCCAAAACTGTTCTTGGAGCGGATAAACCAAACTCAAGTTTATGACCTACAATAAGAGAAGGCCTGATGAAATATTCAGTTGTCGTAGGTACTGGTAACCTTAATGTGGCGAGTTGCCGATTTCATGAGGTTCATACCTGTAGAAGTGTAAAATAAGTTGGGCATGTAATAATTAATACAATGATATATCACGTTTCTATTGCGCATTTTCTATGAAATATTCAAATGCGCATTACAACACTTGGCGGGGGACTTTGCCAGACTTCTTATAACGCAGTTTACAATTAATGAAGTTGAGTTATGAGTGCCCTTGTAATGTAATATCAAAAAGAATGTCAGTACATAGTCTAGAAGTTTTAGTTTCATAAAAAAAGACATCGTGTTTCAAGAACGTTTTTGTCAAGAGACTTCTTTTTCGTTATAACTTAGCTTCATCAGTAGTTCATATAGTTACGATATAGTTTACGATATAGTTACGATAATTTGCATTGCATGTATTGTAAGTTTTCAAAGTTCCTTCTACTTTTCTCCTTTTGTTATTGTAACATAGGATATGTACCTTTTATAGCAAGAAAACTGATAAAGATGGCCATGACTGCAAGCATTGTTTGTCTGTAATGTTTCAGCAAAGGAACAATCCTCGGAAAGCTCAATGGAAAAAAAAAACAATGATAAAGGCTGTTAAATTTGAAGAATTAGGGCTCTATAATATGAAGGTGAGACTTTCTGAAAACGTTGTACGCAACTACCGTAAAAACTCTATTAAGCCTCCCACCTCTATTAACTCCTCCTCTCTAATAAGCCCCCCATTTGGAAGTCGGTTTTTGTAATAACCCCCATCCCCCTTTTTGGACATGAGATTTTGTAATTAGTCCCTCCTATTTCCATTTGCAAAATCCACTTCATTCTGCCCAATTGGCTTGTTTTTAATCAAATATACACTCAAACACATGATACTGTTTCCTGCTCTTTATTAAATAATAAAATTTCACTGCCAGCAGTTCTTTGAGTTTTGTACAAAAACCGTTTTAAAATGAAAACGGCGTGTTTCAGATTTGAAATAAGCCCCTGTTCTCTATTAAGCCCCCCTCTCTAATAACCCCCATCATTAATATTAATGATGCCTGAAATTGAATAAGCCCCCCACCCCACCCCCCGGGGGCTTAATAGAGCTTTTACGGTATCTTATACTCCATCCATCCATTCCAGGTTATAGACATTTAATTTGTTTTTAATACATGGCTTTTACTTGTCTTATTTATCTCCTGGATTATATTTACTTCGAGCTAGTTTCTTTTTTGCACTTTTGAAGTTTCTTGAAATTGACTTTTTTTTTTTTGCAAGTTTTGGAGATGTTATGGAATGTTCATGCAGTATTCCAGATTTTATCAAAGCTTGTCCTCTCAACAATCTTTGCTTCAAACTTCTTGTGACTGTATCTTTGCCGTTTTCTTTCTGTCTTAAGTACTAGGAACATAGATGTAGGTAGTCGTACCTTCATATCATTGAGGTTGAAAAATGCACTTGGTAAGGGAACGTTTTCTTTAAAGCGTTACTAAATCCTTTTCCATTTGCTTCTGAGCTACTCATACATGTACAAAGGAATAACAATGCCACCATTTTGTTTCTTTTTTCTACCTTTCTCTTCCTGGTCTTACACGAAATCCTCAAAGGTCCATCAGCTTCAAATCCCTTTTTCAAATTTCGATGAGTGGCTAGTCCTGAATCGTTTCCAATACTTCCTGGCCAAATTAGTCATCTGACGGAAAAGTCATCTCAAGTATAAATCACAGGGTCCAGATTGTGTTCAGTATGAATGTATTATCTGATGAAATACGTAACCCTATTGTTTATCACAGTACATTAGCCCATCAGTCGCAACTTTTTATAATCCTAACTGCTTTGGACTTCCATTCTTGTTTTTCCTCTTCATAAGATTGAATTTTGAGCACTATCTTGACACATGCTGATAATGCAAATAACCACAAATCACTTTTCTGCCTGCACTAAACAGTTTGGTTTTTGCGTGATAATCTTTTTTTTCGGGAAACAATTAAGCTTTCTCAACAAACCATGAAGTGTCGCATAAACAGTAGGATGAATCTCTGGCGTGCAATATATTACACAGAATGATGTAACTCTGTAACGCAAGCGAAATACACCTTGTTCGGAGAGGTTAAACGTAACCTGTCTAGACCCTGTAACAGCACTGGTCAATCCGTGATTCTAAAGATTTTGTTTAGCACTGACATAGAGCAACAAAAATGTTCAGTTTAAAGTACACAACAATCCTGACAGTTACTCCCTTTTCTTGGTAGTTTTTTTGGTAGTTCTTTCCGTCAAACTACTTTATATTTTGCTGCAGTTGATTGTAGAGTCACCAAATCCCGGGTCCATTGTCACACATGATGGTGTCGTGTCAACTTCGCCCAAAACATCAGTGTTTGGATCAATTCCACTTTCTTATGCAGCAGAGGAAATTGACTTGAGCATTTCAACAGTTATCTCAGATAGTCATATCTAGCAGTATGCAGTTACCCTGCACACTGCCAGGATCTGAATGTCACTGAAAAGTGGCATAATGATCACAATTAGATTGAAGTGAGTGGTCTAAAGATCATTGATATAAATAACTGGATCGTACAAACAATAATTATTGTAAATAAAAATTTGTATTCGACGACAGTCTAGAAGATATTAGTACCAAGTCCATCCTCAAAGAAATTTTCGATTTTAGATCCTGTTAAAAGTTTTCACCATTTGAGCACGTTGAACACCAAGTCCCACAACTGCCTTAGAAAAGGTTGTAAAGAGCGTAACTCAATCCGGTTTCCTTGGTAACCTCATGCCTACTACATGTGAATCCTAATATTGGTTTTGTCTATAGTCCTTTTCTTTAACTTTACTTTTTCCAGAACTACAATACA